>NW_019059872.1:883473-896419 GCF_000696155.1 Zootermopsis nevadensis | reverse complement strand
AAGGAATAGAAAAGTCTACCCGCACACAACTGTGCTGGGATTAAAAATGTGTTCAGATATTGCATTTATAGCACTCACTTTAGTAGTGTCCCATTTGTATTCAAGCATGTACTTCTTTGCAGTGGGATCAGCTTTTTGCAGACTTGCGGCAAGCTTGGTAGGGCCATTAAAAATAAATTGACTGCTACTATTTAAGTTATATGCAGGAAACTGGTAATCAGCACAAAAGTTCAGACCAAGTGTTTGGTCAAGCGACTGCCAACTGCATACTTTCTGCTCCACTCGGCCTTTCTTGATTCCAGCCTGATATTCCTCCTTATCACCATGCATAACTATCAGTTCAGATCTGAAACAGTATTGAACCCTTTGTAACAGACAAATCCAAACTTTTGTTATGAATGCTGAAGTTACATTAATATGATACATTACCATTAGCAGTAGGTTCACAGTTCTCATTTAAAACAATGAAACATCTCTTCTGCAGGTACTAAAAGAACAGCACTTCTCTGGGGCAGACATAAGGTCTTACCACAGCTACACTGAACAATTTTGCTGTCCCTTAACAGGATACTTCTCATTGATGTACCACATCAAGTACAACAGCATTTAACGCATTACCAAAAAATTCAATTCAGAGTTATAACCATAAAGGGCATTGAAAAAACACACGCACGCGCGCACACAGAGACAGAGAGAGAGAGACAAAGAAGGGGGAAGAGAGACTGACTAACAGCAAAGCTACTATTCAATAACATTTTCTGTAGATTGTCCCAAAACCAAAGCTCGCCATTCTGAAGTGAAGAGCATGGTGTGGAATGAGGCTGAAAGCCTAGTTAACACATGTCTGTGCTTGTGTAAAAAAGTTATGCACAGATAATCTGCAGGCTGGATAATCCACGCATGGACAATCGGGAGTTCACTGTAGTTGCTTTAAACCTATGTGAAACAAACAAATCTACAATAAAGTCTGTTGAATTTAGTTAATTTAAAACTTTACTAAGTTATTTACCTTGCGTTGATTATTTCAATTTTATCCTTCGGAAGATTGAAATTCAGGCTCACAAGTTTGGTGCCTCGAACTTTTAGCTGACCCTCCACAGCTGATGAAGAATACATATTAGTTCGTAGTTTGATTCCGGTACTTGCGTAATAGGCATCAACACCCATTGTTCCAACAACATCTATAGCAACACTGAAATCAACAGATTATAAAAAACGTTTTATACTAAATGAAATTAATCACTTTCTTATCATATAAATCAATGCATTCATAAAGACAGTATCAGAAATTAAAACGCAATATCTGGGATGCACCTTGGTCGTATTTTGCCCTCAACATCCAGCTCGTGTGTCTTCAAAAAGTCACCCGCTTTGATGGACCCTGACATTTGTAAGTTGACTGCAGCTGTACCCACAGCACTTAAACTGATCGGAAGTCCTGTTGAAGTTGGTACAATGTAGCTGGTGTCTAGAAACAGCGCAGCGCTGTTGTAGTTAATTTCCTTGAAAACAAAATATTTACATTTGCACATTTCTTCTAAAGTAAACAGCTTAGAGATACCTTACTAATTTATATTAAGTATAAGTGGTGGAAACACAAATAAATATGATGAATTTATGTCCATTATGCCACTGAATGGTATCCGTAGGTAAGTTACAGAAACAGACTTTATTAATCATATCTATAAACTTCCCATGAACATTTTATTATAATATACTACATATAATGGTTGTCATAAAATAGGTTTTATGAAGTTCCTAAAAACATTTTTCTCTTAAACTGGGAGTCTTACTTACGTCTGCACTGAAATACGAGGTGTGACAACCAAGTTCCCGGAATGCCTAGCTATGTCGCATTACGAAACAAGTGATCAATAACCAAGTAGCAATGCGTTATGACATGTCTGTGGTTTATTTATTTATTTATTTGTTACCTTTCCTGACAACAGCTGTTTTATTTTTTGTACTGGATTAATGGAATTCAATGCAGCCCTTACACCGTCATCACCAGCAACCTTGTGGTATCTTAATTCATTTCCAAATATTTTTACTGCAATAGATGCCTGGAAAAACAACAAATTACACTCACAAATTAGTAAATTAGTACTTGAAAGAGTACAGTGACAATTTAATTCAGATTTTCTTATGTAATTCTCAAGTTATCTTATTGAAAATGCAATGTATAGATGTCATTTTATACACAACAGAATAAAGCGTAATAAATAAAGGAATGGAAATGCAGAAATGTGCAGCTAGACAGTTGAGTTCGCAAAACATACTCATGAATGTTCCTGCACTGACCTTCGGATCATCAAAATTGGTATCCACAACATCTGGAAGAGCATTCACTTTAGACCTCATGTCTTCTGTTGTACTTCGTAAGAACCTTAGTTTATCAAGTCCTTCCTTTACTTTCGCATTGCTGAGTGCACCTTTGGGTCCAAAAATAGACTCGATATAGTGCTCAAAACCTTCCATGCGACCAGCTACCTTCAAAATAAGATTATGATTAAAATATTTCTGCACATTCTAAGTCAACAATTAATTAATAAGATAAAAAAAACAAAGCTTATCACAAATAAATGTGTGGAAAGACAACTTCAATATTTGGCGGCCATAAAACTGAAAATGATGTAAGCTGAGGTGCAAGACTGTTGGTTTCAGCAAATGGGGCTATAAGTTCTTTATTGATCACATTATTTCTCAAAACTTGTGCCCCCTCAATCTCAGATCTGCCACTGTGCCTGCCCTCCAAACAGCCGCTTCTTCACTAAAATTACGCACGTATACCTTGACATTACACCCATATTGTGGCTACCCCAAAGTAATATATTATGAAAAGTGCACCGCCAAAATATTTTCAGATAAATAATGCAACGTCTTTGTTTTCCGCTTTTAATTTCTAGTATAGGAACACGAAGCGCAGTCATATCAAGCATCTTGTGATCAGAAACACACCGCGCAATCCTAACGGATCTGTACACATGCACGTCTACTACACGTTCTTACCATCCAGAGTTTGAAATCCTACACAATTAATACATCCTGTTAGGTGTTATATATAACAAATGTACTTTGTAGAAACAAAACTACTATGAACCTTTTACAGTTTATTCATTTATAAGAATATTAATTTAGATGCGACAGCTTACCTCCAAAATATTTATTGATTCTCCAAACAGGTCTACAGTGACATTGAATGTTCCTGATCGTGGTAGGTAAGATTTTGGTGAAAAGATAGCATTACTTTCATAGCTTCCACCTGAAAATGAAATGAATTTGAGACGTATCAATCAGTAAAAATCACTTACATGCGATAAAAGAATTTTCAAAATTTAAATTGCTCCAAGATATAACTTTGTTACACCATAAGGCAAATGTAACTGATACAGTATTTTCAGAATGAAAAATAAAGCTAAAACATGAAAAAGCTATTTAGACAATAACATTTAAAACAATGGGAAGATAGCTGATGAAATTTCAGAATACTCTTCACTACCTAAACACTCTAAATTGTAATTTTATGTCCTATGACATCAGCTTCAGTTTGAAATAAACTGATTGAATATTACAATCTAGATAATATAATTATAATTTTATTTTACATAAAAATGCGAATATTACTTGAATTAAAAAATCAATTTTCCTGTAAACTTATTTGGACACAAAAATTTACTTACCAAAATTATAATTTTCAAAAAACATGGAGCCTTCATAGTTATGAGAATACTTTCTCACATCATTACTAAATTTACTGTCAAGGTCTTTATCTTGTAAAAGTGCTTGTATTTCCACTTTGCTGGGACTAGACGACTTCAACAAATTGTGAAGGTGACTCCATACAAAAGACCCAACTGCAAATGACAAAAGTTTGACATTCTGTAAACTCACACATAATTTACATAATAATAAATAAATAACAAAAGGTTAATAAACAAACATCAGATATTCAATGCTTCCAATTTTGTGAAATGTACTTCATTCCTTATCCACACCAAAATATTTACATATACCAATTTAATAAGTCACACCAAAATATTTACATATACCAATTTCATAAGTCATATAATATAATATAATAATAATATAACTTTTATTTAACAATAAATATCAATTGCAGTGCATTGATAAAGGACGTAAAATCATATATTTCAACCATTTTTAATTTGTTAATAGCTATATTTCTGGCATCTGTTGGTGTTTGCTATAATAGTATTTCTCTGACTACCGTGCATAAGATTTATAATAAAAAATAAATTTCCTGTAGTGAGAGAACACAAGTACAAACCTAGGCCTAGTTGAGCAGGCCTTACGCTCTGGGTTCATCAACCACAGCCAGGAAAGGTAAAAATTAAAACAAAAAACTCCACATCACTAAATTTTACCTGTGTGAAATGGATCTGAAATGTGAGAACTGATTTCATATGCTTCTCATGAAGTTTGAAAATATACAAATGTTGTTTTGTATTTTAGTTATAAAAACTAAAAAAACAAGGAAACAACTCTTTTATCTTGCCCTGGCTGCAAAAATGGCTACTGCTCTCCCTATAATCACACATTTAGTATCAAACTGAAACGTTGCTATTTGTTTTTAATTGCAGGCATTAAATTGACAAAATTAAAAATTAAAAATTAAAAAATTAAATTATAAAAGATCTCTAACCTTGATTAACTTCTTCTTTATCAAGTGAGTGTTTGATTGTTTTAATCACAATGTAAGTGGGGCATTTCATCACCTCCAAATAGGCCGCAATACGTAATTCTGAATCAACCGACTGATCACGAAAGAGATTCAAGAAGTATTCTCGCGATTCTTCACAAGGAAGTCGTCTGTAAAAAGAGCAACATTTTATCTCATTTATCTTCATAAACACTTCATGAAAGTAAAGTACGATTTCAGTACACTGTAAATAAATCAGATGTTTGTTTTTTTATTAAAATTGACTAAATAATCTACATAATTGGCTTACAACAATCAGCGTGAAGAAGTTAATGTAGTATACAGAGTGGTCCTGAAATGTCTGATCAAACTTTAGAAGCTTGTTCTACTAACTCTAAGAATGATAAAAGATTTCATAGACACAGAATGGACGACACTAGACTGACAAGAGATCCCTCCTTCATATATCCCGCAGCACTGCGGAATTCTACGATCTATCCGTTAGTTAAAGTATTAAATTTCACAGAATCCCTAAATGAAGCACATAGACATGTCTCTCTGAAACTACGCTGTAAAGAATAATAACCCTACAAACGAATTAAAATGAATATATAAAAATGTTTCAGGACCATTTATCAGCGCTCAACTAGGCTAACTACATTACTTATTAATCACTTATGTACTTAGTTGATGGATGTTGACAGAATGACAAAGGCATTCAAACAAGTGAAGAGTTTCAAATACCTGTAGGCCTCTACAGCGGCAATCCTGACCTCTGTGGGCAGTAGTTTATGTTCTATGCAATGTTGCAAAGTAGGATTTATGATACTCTTACCAACACCCATGTTCCCTAGAGCTTTTATGGCTATCAGGGCCTGAAATGAAACACGTTTTAAGGTGCGTAAATAGTCTGCATTAATTATGATTCTAAGCTGTCTGAACAAAGAATGACCCAGCTGGTCAGTTTAAAATCTCACCCAAAATTTTGCTCCTTTACAGAGCTCAATTATTAATGATTGTACACAAAATTTCAGAAGGGCTTACTTTGCTTTTGGCTACTACCAAATCGGAATGTGCCTGCACATTTGCCATCTTATTTTATATAACAGGGAAACAAGGAAAATGGTTCAAGGTTATGAATTTTATATATTTATAAAATTTACACAAATTAGTCACAACAATTGTAGAAAAATTGACACACCTTCTCCAGGGTTGCTTCAGTTTTTCCTTTCAGCTGACAGCCAGTACGAGCTTGTTTCTCAAGGAATGAAATAATGTCAGCAACTTCAGCCTGCGTTTCGCAGTCTGAGTTCCATTTACAGTATGTATGAACAACAGTAGACACACCAAGAAAGAATTGGGCGTCTGCCTTGCTCCATTTCAGCAAGGGTGTAATTATTCTGATTGTCTGTAAATCAGGTCTATAAAACAAACAATAAATTACTTCTTACAATTAGACAAATGTATTTATATCTGTAATTTTTACACTTGTCATAATTCCATAAATCTTTCTAATTCCCATCTTGGACCTGTAGAAATATTAAAACAGACAAAAATAAATTATTCTACAAATCCCACAATAATTCAAGAAATGTATTTACAAAAGAAAAATATATAGGATCTATGTACATATCACACACACCTTGATCACTGTTCGTTAGGCTTACGGCGATGATTTTAAATTTATGCTAATTCGGACGGTAATGGTCGTCTCCTCTTGTAATACTATAGCAGTATTCACGCTGATAGTGCATGTGCAGCATTACGAAACCTTACAACAATCAGCGTGAAGAAGTTAATGTAGTATACAGAGTGGTCCTGAAATGTCTGATCAAACTTTAGAAGCTTGTTCTACTAACTCTAAGAATGATAAAAGATTTCATAGACACAGAATGGACGACACTAGACTGACAAGAGATCCCTCCTTCATATATCCCGCAGCACTGCGGAATTCTACGATCTATCCGTTAGTTAAAGTATTAAATTTCACAGAATCCCTAAATGAAGCACATAGACATGTCTCTCTGAAACTACGCTGTAAAGAATAATAACCCTACAAACGAATTAAAATGAATATATAAAAATGTTTCAGGACCATTTATCAGCGCTCAACTAGGCTAACTACATTACTTATTAATCACTTATGTACTTAGTTGATGGATGTTGACAGAATGACAAAGGCATTCAAACAAGTGAAGAGTTTCAAATACCTGTAGGCCTCTACAGCGGCAATCCTGACCTCTGTGGGCAGTAGTTTATGTTCTATGCAATGTTGCAAAGTAGGATTTATGATACTCTTACCAACACCCATGTTCCCTAGAGCTTTTATGGCTATCAGGGCCTGAAATGAAACACGTTTTAAGGTGCGTAAATAGTCTGCATTAATTATGATTCTAAGCTGTCTGAACAAAGAATGACCCAGCTGGTCAGTTTAAAATCTCACCCAAAATTTTGCTCCTTTACAGAGCTCAATTATTAATGATTGTACACAAAATTTCAGAAGGGCTTACTTTGCTTTTGGCTACTACCAAATCGGAATGTGCCTGCACATTTGCCATCTTATTTTATATAACAGGGAAACAAGGAAAATGGTTCAAGGTTATGAATTTTATATATTTATAAAATTTACACAAATTAGTCACAACAATTGTAGAAAAATTGACACACCTTCTCCAGGGTTGCTTCAGTTTTTCCTTTCAGCTGACAGCCAGTACGAGCTTGTTTCTCAAGGAATGAAATAATGTCAGCAACTTCAGCCTGCGTTTCGCAGTCTGAGTTCCATTTACAGTATGTATGAACAACAGTAGACACACCAAGAAAGAATTGGGCGTCTGCCTTGCTCCATTTCAGCAAGGGTGTAATTATTCTGATTGTCTGTAAATCAGGTCTATAAAACAAACAATAAATTACTTCTTACAATTAGACAAATGTATTTATATCTGTAATTTTTACACTTGTCATAATTCCATAAATCTTTCTAATTCCCATCTTGGACCTGTAGAAATATTAAAACAGACAAAAATAAATTATTCTACAAATCCCACAATAATTCAAGAAATGTATTTACAAAAGAAAAATATATAGGATCTATGTACATATCACACACACCTTGATCACTGTTCGTTAGGCTTACGGCGATGATTTTAAATTTATGCTAATTCGGACGGTAATGGTCGTCTCCTCTTGTAATACTATAGCAGTATTCACGCTGATAGTGCATGTGCAGCATTACGAAACCACGGGTGAATGTAAATGTATCAAGAATTATCATATTTACAAAAGCCGGTGTTATGCACGTTGACATAAGAGGCTTACCTGTGAAAGTGCTAAAAAGACATGGCATATTTTCGTAACAGTGAATATGTTAGCGGAGGTTCCACTCAATTTATTCTAACATGTACCTTGGTGTAAATGACAACGCCAGAAGCCACTCATGAGCAACATCTTGGGACACAGTATTTTGCAGGATGGTATCTTTCATAACTGCAATAGCAGCGTTAGTGCCAAGCATTGGAAGGGCATCCAAAATGTGCCTCCTGAAAATAAATCACATAGATTTACAAAAATTGCTTCTCACTTTATATTAAATTAAGAATTATACCTAACAACACCGTAAACTCTGCACTTCAGTGCCACAAATCTCAATACATAATCAAATATGTTGATTAAATCCCACCATCAAGGTAATGTAACTATTTTGACATAATTTTTCATATTATTTTTGTCACAAGACTATTACAAATTTATTGAAAGACCATAATAGTCTCTGAAATTATGAAGTCTGTGATTAATTGTTACTAAATGATACCTTAGGTACATGAACTATAAATGCTTTGTATCTGGAAAGCAGCAGCAGTTGAAGAATGCGGAGTTTGAAACTGACGTCCCACATCATCACTATTTTCAGAACGTTAAAATTACTGCCAAACTGTTTAGAGGATGACACTATCCAAAATTATGCAGATTTTCATAACACTAAACAGAAATATGTTAATAAACAGGACTTCAAAGAAAAATCATAACACCTCAAAACGAACAAATTTTTTATCGGAACTTTATCATCACGCGTGTTTCAATTATGAAAGCGTTTCAAATTAAAACCTCTCGTACTGTACATTACCTTCCTGTTCTGCAGATGCTTGCGGCACGGTTGTACAACTGTAACAAAGCTGGATATGACAGCAACCTTGCAGTATGAATAAAGTTTGTGAACGCTTCTGGGAACTCGGGCTGAATATCATCCTAAAACAAAATATCAGTATGAAGATTTCCGTCTTCTGGGTTGTTGCGCTGTGTAGTCTGGTCGATGTTAACCAACGTTTCTGAGGTCATACTGCCTCCGTCATCAGAGTATGAAGATTTCTGTCTTCTGGGTTGTTGCGTTGTGTAGTCTGGTTGATGTTAACCAACGTTTCTGAGGTCATACTGCCTCCGTCATCAGAGCGATGAGTATGAAGATTTCTGTCTTCTGGGTTGTTGCGCACGTTTCAGAGGTCATACTGCCTCCATCATCAGGGCGATGAGTATGAAGATTTCTGTCTTCTGGGTTGTTGCGCTGTGTAGTCTGGTCGATGTTTACCAACGTTTCTGAGGTCATACTGCCTCCGCCATCAGGGTGATAAATAAGCCAATAGGGTGTGTGGGGCTAGGTTTATAGGTGCCGGAACAACTCAGAAGACAGAAATCTTCATACTCACCGCTGTGAAAACCTCAAATCTTACATAAAATATCAGTACATTTGAAACGATAAGCACATATGACAAGTAATATACATATTAATGCCACGAGTTAATACCAGACACAAATTTATAACATAAAGGCGTATGAAAGAAACAACTAAATGCTATCAAAACACTGCCTTCTAGGTGTCTGTCTATCACTGATTATGTCACAACATTTTCCTGTGAAGTAACATTCCAAAGTATCTAAAGCACATGTTAGTGCAAACATGCATGGATGCCAGATTATAAAGAAAGAACAAGTGTGAGGGATCAAGAAATCTTCAATATGAAGATCAGTCATATTTAAATGAAATGATACATCCTCTCTCATACTGCATTAACTTTGTAATTAATAAATTATATATTTTTATTTGAGGCTGTCACTTACTGTACTGAACTTGCACATTGCCTTGATAAGGTCCCAAGAGGCTCTCAGTTCGCCAGACACTGGCTTTGGCGTTTGGTCATGATCAAACAACAACGTGGATCTACGATTTACAAGGTCTGGAACAGACGAGAACAACGTGAAACTGACAGCCTTTTGTAATATTTTGCAGGAGTAATTAACTGTAAATAAACAAAAACAAATGAAAAAAGTGACAGGTCGCAAGACTCTGGAAACACAGGTTGCTGCTGTTAAGAGATTACCTGGCAAATCTGAAGTCGAGTTCCTCTCTGTAACTAGCGTCAACACTTGTTTTATAATGGTTTGTGCGCCACTATCCTTGCTAGAAAATGGCTGAAACAGATGCACTTCCTGGCAAACAATTTTGTTGTAGATATTGTGGTCTACTGACATCTCACAGGAACTATTAGAGCGCATGATAGGCATCGGCTGAAAACTCTGGAATTGAAGACAAAGCAAAGATTATTTCATCGTCAAAATGCCAACCAGTGCACGCTTAGAAGAAACAGATGCATAAATACTTTGACGTCTACTGAAAATGTCAGCACAAGAGACCGTGGACACCACGCCGCCTCCTTCTGCAAAACGTGACTTATTTGCAAAAAAAATATTTTGACTAAAACAATATTTTCCACATGTCATGGGTCCCACACTTTTGAATGTTATGAACTAACTAAGAATATGGGCAGTACGAAACGGATGTCATTACCTGGTTGTTATTGGTGGGCAAAAGCGCCTGCTTGACGAGGTTACGTCCACTTACTTTTATTTTTATTTTATGGAACAACAGTTTGTGAACCGCATGGGTCCATTATAACAAATTGTAGTGAATTATTTGTTATAAATTTTATTATATTTGTCTTGCCTACATTTGGGGCCTGCTTGCTAGCAGTAAAACATTTGTTCACGCGAGAAAGAACTGTTTGACATTTTACAGAAATTACAGAACTTGACACTTTTACCATCAGAAAATATGTGGCTTCTGATTTCACATTTATTTTCAGAGGAAGGTCTTTTAGTCACATTATGAAAAGCGATGGCCGTAGAACTGGCCTTCGGGGAACTCCATATTTAAAACTAGCGTACAATGTGTTGAAGTCTTTTAAAAATTACATGTTAGAGGAATTTTCTGTGACGTAGCAAAATTTGTTATTACAGCTTTTATGGCATTCAAAGAATTCAACCAACTTTTCGCTTTTTCATGCCATTTGAACGTATTTACCTGTCTGAAGAGATAAGGTGTTGTTTGAAGAATGGAATGATGCTTGTATCTGTAAGTGCAGGAGGAAATATCCTTCTTCTTTGAGATGACGAGGCTCGTCTCTCTGGCCCCCATCAGAGAATATTTCGTTCCACAGAGTCCATTTACATCAGTCTGTTACACGTAATATGTATAAAGTTACAAGCAGTCAAATGAAATGTTTCTGAAAAATTCATCAATGTTTTTTTACTTCATGGGCAAAACATTTAAGCATCTTACATCTGTGCTGTGATGGTCCACATCAAACCTCTTCATAGTGTTTTGAAGTGTTGAGAGAATTCCCCTCTTGAAATTGAGCACCCAACTCGTCTCATTCGAGTGGGGGCATACTTCTGGAATAAGTCCATCAATAAAAGAAAACCTGGAAAAAGAATTCAGTCCACACAAAAATGCTCATTATTCGAGTACTAAGGTCATAAAACCAAACCAAAATAAATACTGACCATTGAAATTTTTATGTTTAATTAAAAAAATCGATTTTATTTAATGGTAAAATAAACTGGCAACAGAATCAAAAGGTCCAGCGCTACGATCAACAAAACTAGATGCATTTGTACTACGTTTGTCCGCGTCTCTCTTCCAGTATCAACCATGCAAATATATTTGCTCTCTGCGGAGACTCTTAGATCACAGGCACAAACTACGTTATACTGTCACCTTAACGGATGTTGACTAATGGCTTGGCTGAATTCTGCTGAATGAGGAATTCCAGGACTCAGAATGTCAGCGTCTTCTTCGCTGTCATACGCCGGTGCCTCTTCTGTTAACGACAGCTGCGACACCTAAGATGAAATTGGTAGGAGAGACAGAATTACAAATAACTTAAATTTTGTGGTACTCAGCGCCAAATATAATCAGACTGATCATGTCAAGGAGGATGAGATTGGCAGGGCATGTAGCACGCATGGGAGGGAAGAGGAATACATACAGACCAGAAGGAAAGAGACCACTGGGAAGACCTAGACATCATTGGGTGGCATGGACTGGATTCATCTGGCTCAGGATAGGGACCAGTGGCGGGCTCTTGTGAACATCTTAATGAACCTTCGGGTTCCATAAAATGTTGGGAATTTCTGAGCGGCTGGCGACTGTTGGCTTCTCGCGAAGGACTCGGCTCCTCGAAGAAAGTAAGCACAGATTTTAACTGCGTATATGCACTGCTAAGATGACTCCTGCCATATACTTATATTCATCCGCTCACGGCGCGCAACCAGAGAACTACACTGTATTCAAAAACATTTCATACTATCAGTAAAAATATTAAATGCAAACTCAGTTTACAATTACCTGAAGAACTCCTTCACACGATGTTGGAAATATCAATGATACTTGTGCAGAAATATACAGTGATGATTTGTTTGCGCTTGTTCCACCAAATAACGTGCTGATTTCACTAGTGTATTCATACACATATTCTGTTGCTGTCAGGTAGGAAAACTTCCCCCCAGCTGAAAGCAATAAATATGGATTTATGGAAGATCTCACATTGACTTAGGCACTAAAGCAAGCAGATATTTAGTACAAAAATTATGTATAAGGGAGATGAGTGAGGCGAAATTCATTCTTGCTTGTAAATGAACAGAAAAGATTAAGAACAAGATTTGAGCAGCTCTGATGCATACCAGGGATAGAAAGTATGAGCTTTTACTTATTTGCATCTGGACAGTTTTCAGCGTATTTCGAGTAGCAATATTACTGTGACAGATTTAACATGGCTACTATATCGACAGTATGAACCAATCAGGAATGATGGTTTCTATGACAATAGGTTGAGAAATCTAGTGAAATTTACAGAATAATGACAATTCACATGGTAATAATTGTATGAACCAAAAAAAGTTATAACTGTGCTGAAAGATTAAATGAACATGTGGAAGCACTTAACCTCTCAAGATGCC
>NW_019059872.1:849470-869482 GCF_000696155.1 Zootermopsis nevadensis | reverse complement strand
CCCCCCCCCCCCCCCTTCAATAAAAAGTCAAGCCCCAAATAAAACGAGTGTCTTCTTGTGTCTGATGGACTCAGCATTTGCATCAAATGAAGAACGTTTACTTTAGCGTATCTTACGGGCTCGTATCAGGCCCCCAGATCCGTAACTCATTTCAGACGTTCATAACAAATACGCGTTTCTTCGTTGTTATGGTTAAAGCCGCGCAGAACTTTCTGCAGACAAATTAAATTATGGAATTCATTCACGCTGAGAAATTAATGGAGATTAAAGGGTTCAGATCTGTACGAATGTATTCGGTCACGGATTTGAAGAAAATTTGTTCACACGAAGATTTTGCCAAGCGACAACAACTCTGTCAACAGAACAGCGTTAATTAGTGCGTTTACAACATTTCTGTAATTGCGAGGGATTTCAGAACTTGTTACGTCTTGCGGGTTGTGGCGGACGAGGCGCGGATAGGTTCCTCTTCGCTGACGCCAAACGAAGAGACGTAATAACGGGAGGTCCTCTGACGCAGAAACGTGCAGACATTTTACCAATTTCTTTACATTCCTTCATTGTCTTCAGATTATCGTAAATGCCAAGCGAAGGATAATAAGAACGTTAATTTTAAAATACGATATTTATTCAGGTGTGAAGCAGGGAGACCTCTGTGGGTCGGGTGGGTACCTCGCCCTAGAGCTGATTCAAGTTGACCTCGTCGGACACTTACCCTCTTCCCCCTCCCTTCTCGGATGTACTGCACGGAATGATCGCGGTGCACAGCACAGAAGCCTGAAAGAGAAAACTCATTTGTACTTCGTAGATCATCGAAAACACACAAACACTCATAATAATGACTCGATATTCTTCTCAGAATTTATACCAATAAAACGACAGTGGGGGTAAGTGGGGAATGTAGCACGCTTCGAGGGGAAAAATGCTCACACAATTCTGGTCGAAAACCTGAAGGGAAAGGGACCACATGGGAGAATTGAATTCACAAATAAATTACGAGTAGCTGAACTCGCCTTCACGTCTCCTACTTAAAAATTTAAAGATCAAGAGAACTACAATATTTTCATCTTGGTCAACGGGAGATATCAACAATATCAATAAAAAAATCCAGGAACGCCCGCGCAGACTACGTACACGCAGGACTTCGTTCACGACGTAATTTTGTAATTTTAAATCTGTGGTGCAGAATTCCGGTACGTTCCGGGACTTATTTTTCGCATCGTCACCTTTTACAATCCTTTTTGTTATCTGATTACACACAACACATCTTCGTACATTTCAGCTCTACGTTACGTCAACTGTTTTACGATGTCACCTTAATTCGCGCGCTTAAATTATAATTTTATAGTTATCCTAATGTTTTGCCGTACTCAAGTCCACTCGGACATTTCTCAGGTGCTGACAGAAACAGTTTCTGTCTCTCGAGTCCTGAAACCTCTGTTCTTTTGTTGCCTTAGTAATGGACCAGCGTCTTCCATGTTTCATCAGCGCCGTGTCATTGCGCTCTTGTTAGCGTGACCCCTTAACAGGATCTAGCAGGGTTCAAAGATTATCCTCTCGCTGTTTGCTACAAGACTTTCATCTGTCTGGTGACGATAACATTCATCTGTTTTAAACATGGAGGAAATGGTATAAGCCGTCCGAAGAAACGCGATTTGCTCTTCGTACACAAACAAATCGCAACAAATCCATAATAAGATACGGCAATGGATTTCTTCCTCAGGCGCGCTTAAATTTAATCTGATGACTGTGCTATCTGATATCGGAACGCAAATCTACCGCGACGGGTGTCGTATGTCGCAAAATTCTCTGCTGAGCTGCGTGTAATAATATTTTTAATAATCAAAGACAGCAAATGTCTACACACGGCATTCATCTTACATGGGATATAAATTACATTCTTCTCTTATCTGCGAAAAAGAGATCGGGTCATGGTTCAACTTCTGTAACGTAGGTGTTGTGTACACGGCCTTCAGCGCTGTGCAAAATGCAGACATTTGCTAATGACTTCAACGGGACAGATTTGCACCTGGCGCTGGGAAAATGTCGGGCAACTGGAAAGACATTAATTTCGATTCCAGGCAATTCGGTGTAAAAAGTCGGGATGCCACTGCAGGAATATGAAGTGCAGATGTGGCGGCACACTGACCGATCATCCCTTGAAATAATTTCTTTGTTCGCGGAGCAAAGATAATTTCAAGGGCAGGCACGAAAAGTAATTTAATCGAATTCAAAACCGGAATACGCGATTTAACTTCATGTGTGCCCTGACCTTCGCATCATTCACGAGAGCCCACACATTTCAAATTTGTGCATCCCTCATCTGGCAAACTCTTACTACGAGCTCTTTTATCCGCCCACAAAATCCAGTTGATTTCCGCCATATGTAATCCACGCAGCTCATAATTTCTTGTTCCAATGCAGCGCCAAACAAGGCGACGAATACAAGAAATACATTTCTGTAATTAATTCAGTCCGACGGTGGAATACAAGACTGAACGTGAATAACGCACTTTCTACCGAACAGGTGGGGGAAGGAGAGGGGGAGGGGAGGGGAGGGGACTGGCTCGTCTTGAGAATCTTTTTGGTGCCAACAGCGAATAAATAACAGACGTCGAAGATTTAATCAGGACGTCAACAAACAACGTTTACTCTCGTGATCTAATATTGTTTTCCCCTCTTTGGGCTGGAGAATACGAAATTTTCGTATTACAGATTCCAGGAGTCGAGGTTTTGGTGGCGATGGAAGGTACTGTTATTATATGTCTCATTAAAGTACGTTCTGTAGAATTTTAAAAGTTCCTCCGTATTCTTGGCTGAGTGTACTGGGTCATCCAAAAGTTCGATTACAAAACGGAATACGTAGGAAAATTAAGACGAACAAACGATTTGTAGGAAACGAATAAAATTGTTTTTCGTCAAATTTACAGGAAGGAAATAAATGTTACAGAAACAGGGCAACAGCGTGAATAAGAGGACTTTCTCGTAAACAGCTAATTGCGACTCCCAGTTCTGGAGCCTTCAAAATTGTTTCCGGTGTCTACTCACGTGGGGGGAGGGTTGTTGTGGTGGTGGTGGGGGTAGTGCTGGGTACTTCCACGAGCTCCGTGCTCTGGGCCCCTTCGTCCGGCAGAATCCTACTTGTCGTAGCAGCCGTGGGCACCGCGAAGGCTGAGACCCCCCTGGGCGTCTCATTTGGTTCGTTTGGCCTCCACGAGGAGCTTCTGCTGCTGGTGGTGATCGAGACCGCTGTCGTCTGAAGCCTCTCCGTTGAGCGCTTCGTGTGGTAATCTTTCTGCGACTCGACTGCGAACCCAGAAGCAACAGACCGATTTTTCTCAACACGGGCAACGCCACGGACGTGGAAGATTAACTGAATCCAAGTTGACGATAAGAAGCAACTGCTAATGGCAGCGGCCGAACATATTGAGAAATCTACAATAGGAGCCCTACTTTAACGCCGGAAAGTCAATTCCTAGGAATGTACAGGACAAGAAAAGGGAGCGAAGAATGCAGACATTGGAGTTGGGCACTCACACAGTTTTAAACGTCTTAAATAATTACAAACTTCTTATAAAATACGAGGCAGAACACCGGCTGTGGGGCACAGCTTTAGAAGGTCGTGGAAGCTGCAAATCTTCTTTTGCTATTTTTACCCCCCCCCCCACATTTTAGATTAAATTATATTTTGGCTTAGGTGTGCTGGAAAACGCGACTTTGCTTTAGTCAAAAGTCGGCCGCGTGGGATATCAGGTATTCGAGGCAATTTGTCCTTTGGTTTTCACACCGGGAGGGAGGGCCCTAAATCCTGTAACTGCTTATCAAGGGTGCCGTGGATTCTGTACGACGTTTATCAATGGGCGAAGCGCAAGTTGGAAATATTTTGTCACAACGGATAAAAAAAAGCGGAACTCCAAATTAGGGAGAATGGGGGGGGGGCGATGTCACGCGTTTAATGAAGCAAAGTGGAAGATTTATCGTGGGATCAGCCACGCCAACTTCTAAGTGTAGATTCTCTGTCGTACGTCACGTGGACACACACACACACACCGATTTTGCACTGTGGCGACTGCAGTCATGTTTCAGAACAGCCCCGACCTGATTTTTTAAATTTCACATTAGTAACTTTGAAACAGACGCCAGTGAATATTAGGCAGAGTTTGATGCAAGAATTGTAAGTAGATTATTTCCTCGCCCTAATTATTTAATTTAAATTACAGCGACAATTAAGTTGAGGTGTATTTGGTGACAGCAAATTTATCAGCAATTATAATAAACTACGTTTTCGTATATTATTTTGAATATTTTTCGGGATAAGAATAATTTTGACCGGAGCTACCATCCAATAAACAGACCGAATTTGCAATGCGAATCACACCAACTGCAATCGGCAGGGCAGTTTTGAGCGCGCAAGAGCCAGGTCGAAGGTCACAAAACAAACGCACGCACGCACGGGCATGGAACTTCGTGTCACGAGACAATAAAAATACAGACTAAAATGAAAACGTAATTTTATGCGCCCCACAACATTTGCATGAAAATTATAAAAATTATAATAGCTATACAGAAACTGGAAACCAAAATTTGTTTAGGGTGGATTCAACAATAATTTGTATTTATAGACAAAATTATAATGATAAAAAATAAAGTTTTAAAATCTATTCAGGAATAATAACACTTCATAAGAGCGTTAACAACGAAGAACAAGGGAAGAAGCTGTGAGAAATAACAAAATGGCCGCCCTCAGGAAAACGCAGGCAGGTTGGCATAATTAAGAGTGGAAGTCGTGTTTCCCGACCGTCGGGATTGATGCCTTTATTGTTTCTGTGCGCTGATGCGAAGCCACTGCACCGCATACGCGCCGGGGCATACGGGAAGCAGGAATTACAAGCAAATCAGGCGTAAACTAAGCGTGAATGGCAAATAAGAGGCACACACAGTCGATGTCGCAACACCAACCCCCCCCGGGACGTTCAATCATGCAAACGAAATGAAAAAACACGCTTGCAACTGAGGCCAAGAACGAACTCAACTGTTTTTTACAACATCGTTCGTTTTGAAAACCGACTCAACGTTGGATACACGAACTTAACAACTTCGCCCTGAACACAGAAGCACTCACTGCCGCCGAAACGTTGGCGTGCACGGCGTTGAAACAACGAAGACCAACATCAAATTTTGTCTGACGACTCGAGTACGGTTTCAGTGACGTAATGAAAGTTGGTGAGGACGATTCACGTATTTGGGCGGAAGTGGCAAGGAAAACCACGGAACATCTCAGTGACTAATCGGCGACCCACAGAAATTCAAGTTGTGTTCAACCCCGCGTGAATCGTCTGTTTTACTGGAATGAACGCTCAGTGCACAAAGTTAAGGGCATTCACGAAATACACCAGAGAAACCAAAATCACGCCCTTCCTCAGCGAAAGAGGTCACGGAGTTCAGTATTTTATACCTCACGCAAAATATGTAGGCCTAGGTTAATTCTGCATTTGTACACACGTTTTTAAATAAAGAAATCGCAAATGCAGTCAGTTCCTTGATTACTCTCCATCGTTCCGCTTTTCCCAGTCTTAAGTTCGTTCTGCAGTGCAATTTGGCTTCGAAACATCAATTAAACTTACCTTTTGTCATAATTAGATAAATCTGGTGTGAACTGAATCGCATTTAAGTCTGTAATTAAATTATTTACAACGAGTGAAATTTATACGGGTATGTGTTTACCGACTTATGACGGCAGATGTACTTTTAACATTTTTCTTCCTGCATACGCGTATTTCTCTGGATGAACAGCGTGAACGATGACACGACTAAGGCATAATGAATGGTAAATGGTGCGAAAGGAAACTGCCGTGGCCTAATTTAATACATTCCAGAATCTTCCTAGACGGATTAAAGAAAAATCCCGGAAGACCTCAGACAGCATTCGAACCGCTGTCCTCCGGAATACAAATAAAGAGATAACCACTCGACCGCGACGTTTAATGACGTCTACTAGGTAATGCGTTTATTTATAGACAAAGCGATTCAAAGAATGTCAAAATAAAGGCGATAATTGAATATACATTTAAAGGGTGCGATGGTTAAGGCACTCTTAACGAAGTGCCCTCCCCCCCCTACGAACAGAAGCCAATTCATCACAGGTGAAACATTACACCAATTCGTCTCTTGTGAAGTGTCCTGGCAAGAAATGTCCACTCTTCTTTGCTGATTTCTTTTCCTGGAATTGGAGAATTGATCGCGTTCCTTCCTTCTTACCGACGATCTACGAGGGACAACTTCAGGACGGAATGCACAATTAATTCGCTGATTAGTTCTGTGTTTGCACCGCATTATAAGGGGAAAAGTCCCAGGCGAAAAACAAGGAATCATCCGTGTTACTTCGGCTAACACTTCGAGAAACGACGAATAAAACGTCTTCTCTCTTACGAGTACGGTTTAGTGATGCTCCAAACACTGGAATAGCAGAATCGATTAGACAAAATGTATCATCAGCCTCTTCCCGACAGGCCTTCTTGTGGCTTTCGCCTGCGGCGAGATTAAGGCCGCCATAAAACCACAGGTGAGTCGACGAGGCGTCTCGACACACCACACACATTGAAATGCCACGACTGAGTGTGGTAAAAGAACTGGCGAGGAAAATTGTACGATTGTGTCTGCAGAAGTCGATTGCTGGCAAGTACAAATTTCTTTCGTCACTGTCGAGTCCCAGAGGTGGCGCGGTTTTCGATTTCACAGAAAACATTTCGTGAGACGTGAAAATTTCGTTTGTCTGTAGCGGCCCTTCAAACTGTTTGACCACCGCTGACCACTTCTGCGGCAGCCAACGTGATTGACCTCCTCGGATGTCGCTCTACGCGTGATCTCAGAATTCTCCTTTCAACGAAACTCAGATATAATGTAGTCGTTGCTATGGTATATAGCAATAGATTTGCACTGTCTTATATTTTACGTAATACGTAGTAATAAAGATTATTTACGAAACGAAATGCACCACAACACACACATATTGCACGTGATTTCCTCGTAACAACTTATTCACTTGGCGAAATTTCAATGAATTCGGTGTTAACGCCGTGCCATTTACAGGTCACAGTATTTTTAACTCGCGATAAAATCAATTACGGCCGCAGCTACACCAGCGCCACTCCATTCAACGTCATTCTTTGTCTATAAATGAAGGACGTTTCGATTACGCGAGGTTAATGTAGCCTGTGTCTAACAAAGACGACATCAGAACAAAAAGACAAACTACACCGTGTACGTGAATACATATTTTTTTCACAGTACGTCGTAGAGAACGTTGCAAATGTCTGCCAACGTAAAACGAGTGTTGCCAACATGGCGCAAGACTTCTCTCCGTCTTTTAAAATCAATTAACGCTACTACAGCGAAGTCCTTGAGGTTATGTGTGAGAAAAGGAGAAAACTAGTTTACTAAGTAAAATTACTTTGTACGTCGAGTAAATATTCGGTTGCTGGCAAGTATTACACGTACTTCGCTATTCTGTTAGTTAAGCTTTTTGAAAGAATCTACTTATTGCCTCTAATGGTTGAAAGTCTATATATCATTTTATATTCATTGTAGAGTGTTAAAGAACCTTTTTATTTATTATAATTCAACTGCATTTATTTTAAACGTAATATAGACCTGTATACGTACATCCTAGTTTTTCCTTAAACATATTATTACGTTTTAAACAAAGCCACTTAAAATGGAGAACCGTGAATAAAAATGTTGGCAGAAATATATCAAACACATGAATGTCAATGCGCGATAAAACCACATCAATTATTTGCGTCATATTTACTTCTGAATGCTGCATGTGCTGGCCGATGTTACTTAAGTGACTTGGCAAAGTCGATAATGTCAAAATTGGTGCCGGTAACTCATAAAATTAATCCACGGAACGTCTCGTTCGAGAGGTCACATTCGGATATCAATTTTCCTTTCGATCCTCGTGGTTTTCATCAGTCCCTCCAGAGAAATGGCGGAACAGTATCATTAAATTATGTTACATCGTTTGCTTGCATATTCTTTCCAATTCACCAATTATTAATCACCCTGTAATTCGACTTTTCGTACTGAGTTACAAAACACTGTCGTGAAATAAGCTGTAAACTGATTGGTTCTCACGTCCTTTTTATATTGAAACAAGGACGCAGGATACAAAACCAAGCTATAAGAGCATTTTTAAATAACAGTTCGGAGGAGAGATTTTTTAGGTTATGCGACAGAAATTTCTACAGGCCGGCTAAAACCTGAGGGCAAATCATTCCACTGAATGCCCCTTCGATTCAGTTTATGTTTCAAATTGCCATTCCATTTCACGGACACGTCTTCAATGCTGTAAGTGAAATACGTAACTAATTTTTGCCGGGATTATAAATGTTAGTCATACGAACTGCGAAATGACAAACTCTATATATTAATTGCTCCTGGAAACAGGTGCATTTAGCACTTAATCGTTTGTTATCTTCTCACGATGAGGGTGAATAAGATTTACAGAAATGCAGCGGAACGTTTTCGGTGGAGCGCAAACGGCGAAGAATTCTTGCCCTTAATTAACGCCACTTTCGAGGCACACGAAAGTGAGGATCGCGTCGCCATCATCCGGTGTTTGTCTTTTACTTTTGTTATACAATAAGAAAATTCTTGTTCTAATTCAAAGATGTAAGACACCCTCTTCCTTTTTAACTGTCCAAGGCTTGGCTACGCGAAGCGATCCCTTTCGGCGTTTTGCTGGCTACCGCAACGTCGGACATCCTTGGCCTGTCACGTGTACGATTTTAATCTCCGCAAATTTCCAACGTATCGCGTTTATGACATCAAGAGATTTGCCATTCTGTCTAAGCGACGTCAGGCGTCTGAAGGAACAATCAGATACCCCGAAGGGCTTTACTCCGAGCGCCGGTAGGCGTCTCCGACTTTGGCAGGCGTACAGGGCAAAGAAACTGCTGAGTACAGCACGGGGCATACAAACTCAAGCACTTAAACTGATCTTTCGAGACAACGCCCACAAACTCACCTCCTTTGGTGCGACGGCGTATTTAACGTAAGACAATCCCGGATTTTGTCGAAGAACTTCTGAAAGTTTAAAAGCCTTCACCAGGGCTTCAGATTGAAGCCACTGACCTACACCCGAAATAATTCACATTTGGGCCGCGGGAAGCTGTTATCTACTTGTGACAAGACACCAGGGCTTCAGATTGAAGCCACTGACCCACACCCGAAATAATTCACATTTGGGCCCCGGGAAGATGTTATCTACTTGTGACAAGACGCCGATTACTGACCAACGCAGGGGTTGACCCAGAGCAGGCGCTGCCAACCTAGGCAGTCGTACAGCTGGGTGAAGTCCGTTCCTTTGCAAGCGCAGTTTGCTCGGAGTTCTGTGCCAAGGATGCCCAGCATCGCTTTCCGACACTCCGAGGGCGGTCCGGCGCACTTCTTCGTGAGGCTGTCCACCGCACAAGACTGCTCGTAGTACTCCAGCCTGTTCCTGGAACGACACAAGGCACAGCTGGAGGATTCAAACACGCAGGCCCAAGAGCGCGTATTTCTTTGAACGTGACTGTACACTCACCAACCTATAAAATGGTGCAGAAGATTAAGATACATGCCTGAGAGTGTGGTGGGGCATTTACCATTCAGATGTGTTCGCACTTTTGTTTCAGAACATAATCTTACATCATGAACAGCTTAATTGAACATCCAGAATATTACTAAATTACGTTTCGGACAATGAAGACAATTCCTGTTTTATGAAAGCCATTTTAAGCGAGGAGCTTTTTTCCGTCCCAACATCGAACATGTTTATTCCGATATGAGGAAAAAAACTTCAGTTTTTATTATCAAAACCTTTAATTCAAAATATTTTTTTAAAAAAGAACTTATTTTAATTGCTATATTACATAATGTAATGTCTGTGCAATGAACAGAAAAATTACGTTGTCTGTAAACAGAGGACAGGGTGTCTAGAAATATCACAACAGTTCTCAATAAAATGTTTTCTTGGAAAAATTCTTCCACAACCAAAGCACGAAGCAACAATTATTCGGAGGGTGGTAAGGAATTCCGAAATACATTTAAAAAGTCTACAGACTAATTAAATTTAAGATTCGAATGTTTGTTTATTGTCTTGGGAAGAGTGTCACTTAAAATGTTAAATTAGTTTTATTAAGACCCTCCTATGTCCTACAAGGACGTCGTCTGACCTTGGTTAAATCGAGACCAGAGGTCAGAAATCATAACGGTCTCCGCTCTTCTGACGCCATTAAGAGATATGTTATCATTAACCAGAGTCTAAAATATCCGTATATTAGGCGATGAATGGTGTTAGCGAGGAGCGCTGAGTTAATCGTCTAAAAGTTTAACAAATATTGAGTTAAGGCCCGCAGTGAACATATGGAAGTTATTTTCCACGCACAACATTGATGACAGTTCGGAGTAATCAAGAGTCCTGAGGAAGTACGTGGCAAAGGCACATGGTACGACAAGGACTGCTAGCAAAGAACGTCGTTTAACAGACGCATTTTAAGCCTGTCTTCGATTTCCTCGTTGATTACAAAACAAAAGTCCCACAGTGTCGAATGAGACAAAAACCTGACTGCGAGGAGATTCGTGTAGATTCTATTTATTTGTGGCTTATTCAACGACGCTGTCAGTGATCAGATTCATACGATTAATTAAAAGGGATGTGGAAGGAAGCAGTCTTAGCGTAATTTTAGGTGGAGGGACTGTGGAAACCACGAAAATTCCGCCAAGATAGCCTGTCTTCGAGTCCAGTTTCAGACCAGAGACCTCCCGAACATGAAACTCGTCCTTGACGGTTGCTGACATGGATTGGGCAGGAGACTGCAGAAAGGGCAGAGCTCTGGCCGATTACAGACGCAGAATCCTCGACACTCCCATTTGCCTGACTGAATTATTAAACGATTACATAATATTAAAATGTTATT
This sequence comes from Zootermopsis nevadensis, assembly GCF_000696155.1. The sequence goes on along the minus strand of NW_019059872.1, from coordinate 858,524 downwards.
TTGTTATTATTAAGAATGGTAATATTAAATCTACCCTTTTAACATTAATCAGCGATCCTCATTTCTGCCTTCGAGTTTATCGCTTTTCTAGAGGCTTCGCCCACAGAAAGTCTGCAGGCATTCCTTGTTTCCTTCGCCTCGGCCGTCTGTCCAGGTCACAAATAATTTCCGCGAGTTAACTGCCGCAATGCTGTGAGCAGTTCATAAACACCTTCACAGCGCATTTTCCACCAATCGTCCAAAGAATTTCCTCGCATTTTCCATTCTACTGGACTCACTTTACTCCCTAAATTCTTTCTTTCTAAGTCACACGTAACAAATGCAGACACACAATTTCACAATTCGTAATTGACTGGTTTCATCCAAAGTGCATTGACGACCGGGCCGTTGTAGTGGTAAGGCACACACTCGTATTCTGCAGGAACCGAACTGAATGCCGCGTTGCTGCCTGCAAAGAGGTCACGACCGCCTCCACACGAATCCTTAGCATTCACATTCAATTTCCCGTCCCATCAGAGGCCACGCGCTCCCAGCACTCGGAACAGAGCCGTTAAATAACTTGGAAAATAACAAGGACTTCCTGTATTTACGATCCTGTTTATTTTATTCGTTCTCATTTCCCAGTCAATTTGCATGTAAATTTAATTTTAGTGCGTTAATCTAAACAACGCGCACAGGAGCAGAGTCGGTCCCGGGCTCTGGGACAGAACGGGGTCGTGTCCGAATGATTGAGAGCCAGCCTTTGCCTTCGCGACAAGGTTCCTGGCACCAGGTCATTCTCATCGTTTCTGGACCAGCGCGCCTTTCATCCAGGACTTTCACTCGCTTTCACCGACTCCGCTCCGTCGTTCTTGTCTTGGGTAAAAGTCGAAAGAGAGGAATTTTTATCGTAAGATCCACTTCGGAGGTGCAGCGTTCCAGACTCTGTGCGCACGCAATGCGTAAATCTTGGAACGCGTTTTTAATCTGATCTCCGTTTGGAATAATGAGCGAAGAAGAAGTATTACAAGAAATGGAAACAAAATCTTCTACAAAATTCATTATTCTGGACAAATATGTCACGTCTTGAAGTGAACTGATACGCGCATCTTCTGCCCAAGTTCGACTGAAGACTTAGAGACTGGTGATTTAACCTGAGTTTTAAGAGGACAAGTGCCCCAGAAAAGTATTGATATTTTACCGAAGACGGTCCTCGCAGATACGGGCTTATGTGATGTTATTCGCTTTGCATCTTCAATTCCACATTGAAACCCACCAGTTCACTGCAGTTTCCGCTTACTATAGACTAAATTATATAAAAAAAGTTTTCCATCACAAAATTTTCCTGAATTGAGTGAGTGGTACTTCCGGATTTTCTTTCTATAAGAGACGCAATTCCGGGCAACAAAATTTTGAGGTCAGAACCTGGCATTGATTAGCGTCTCCTACTTAATATGCGTTGATCTTGCTGCAATGTTTTCACAAAATGAACATTAAACCTTACGAGGTTTCAAGGACCACGTCGTTTGTCTGACAGTCAGCACGTCAAAGTAACGATTACGCCATGCACTTAATACGTAACTGAAAGAAAGTAACATGGACCTAATTATAAGTCCATTAAATCTAAACGCTTAATTTTTAAGAATGAAATTAATAACATTTGCTTCAGTAATTTGTACGAAAATATACGAGAAGAATCGATACTTATAAGAACGTAAAAATCCTGTTTAAGCAAAAATGGAAGTCACAATTCTTTCGATCTTCAAATATGTTTTGAAGTAAGGGCTCCACAGCAGATAATGCTACATACAATGAGTCCTCTCTTATTGACACTAGTGTCAAAGGTCGAGATAAGACTCGAGGGCAACTGGCGTCATTGCCTCGTCTCACTGGCGCAGTTAAGATGTTCCGAGCCTTAAACGGAGATCCACGTGGTATACAGAATTCGGGGTTGCACGTAAGCTTTCAACTTTTGGCAGGTAGTGTACGCCGCCATTGACTTACACTCGGAATCTGCAAAGCATGGTTTGTGGCCTCTGGGCAGGGACGTCGCTTACTCTTGCAACAGTTCCGAGGAACGTCAGTGCTGCCTCGGTCTTCCACATCGAATACAGAGGCGACACTTAACACTGCATCTTAGGTAACCACTTGCACGGCGTCACAAACCACAAGATGGAAATCCACATTTGCGAAAGCTCCAGATATCATAAAGCTAAGAACAGTTTGAAAAATTTAAACTATCGCCATAATTACCAAATTATTCTGAATCATATAAACTACAGTAGACTTAAGTCTACGGGACTAATCTTGATGATTTATTTCTTGTTCATGTTTCCGAGAAAAACATTAATGCAATTGACCTCTGTCCGAGGAATACTGTTGCTGACTATTCCACGTGCCGGCAATCTTGCAGAATGCGACAGTACATGTGACACTCTTCCCCTTAAGGACGCTTAACGATTGTTCGTACGTACAGTTCAGCCTTTTAGACGTGGCCGCGGGCCTGCGCTTCAGCGAAGTGGGGGGAGGGGGGGGGAAATAGTGGAAGTTGAAATTCTAGTTACAGTCGATTAGCCAAGCAGTGACGCTCTACAACTATAATCCTATCGAAAAACATTACTCTTACCCAATACTGTATTTTCGTCACTTCTGCGTGTACGCTTAGCAACACAAGTGGCAGTCTTAATATGCTTTTGAATCAAAACCACAAATGTACGCTAAGAAACAGAATGCCCATGCCCAGATGAACAATTCGTGTACGCTTAGCAACACAAGTGGCAGTGTCTTAATATGCTTTTGAATCAGAACCACAAATTTACGCTAAGAAGAGCAATTTCGGGCATCGAACGCAGATCAGATCTTTCGCCATCAGCTGTCATTTTCACTATTGGCTATTAGCTCCAATGTCATCACGTGCACGTGTTAGAATTTTAAGCAATTAATTCAGAATTCTGTAATTACTCATGCACTAAGAATCATTACTTTTCACGTGGCGTAACATTTTCCCAATCTTCATTCGTGATGGGAGCAAAGCTTATAATCAGCGAGTTAGAGACCATCCAACTTGAAGATAACATTTCAGTAGAATAACTTAATCTCCAGTAGTAAAAGATTTTCTCGCGGACTAACCCACATGTCCCTTTGATTAGGTCCCGTACCTACGTCCAATTCTACGGCAAATCGTGCGTACACCAACCACATACAAAAACCGAACTGCAATCTGCTACAATCATGGATCTATTCTTGTAAATCCAAAAAAATGATTACTGCAGTCTACTTATAAGTTATTTTCCTTGTACTACGTGCTCGTATTGTTTGCGTTTCTGCGTTGTATTTCAGTGTTTAATTTCGCGTCTCTCGCTGTCCTGTCAGTGTGAGTCTCTTCGTGCTTCGAAGTAATTTAATTATGTAACTGGACCTGCAGCCAAAACTTGCCTGCAGGTCACTTCTTCACGACAGAATTCGGCCAGGGAGTGGCAAGTTGGCATCGCAGAACCTTCGATGCGCTGAGCGCAAACAGGGTGGAGCTTCTCTTGTGAAACAAGACATTCGTCCTGCTTGTTGTCAGTTTTTCTGAAAAACAAAGTTTCAGAATTAGTGGACTAAAGTTACATTCAATTTAATGCCAGCAAACAAAGAAAAAAACTTTGTGGTTCATATCTGTCTTACTTCCCTGTCATTCTATAAACCTGCAATTTTTGTGTTTAGTATAATTCTGAGGACAAGGTGCGATTAATTCCCCAAACATCATTAACGACCTGAGTAGGATTTGAGGTTTTCACGGCTGTGTATTGAAAGATGGCTGTCTTCTGGGTCTGGTAGAAGTTTACCTACGTTTCAGAGGTCGTTGCTGCCTCCATCATCAGGGCGATTTACTTATCATTGGTAAACTTCTACCAGACTACACTGAGCTACAACCCAGAAGTGTTGTTTTCTTTCTGGTACGGAATGAATTATTAAACATAGGCACAATTGCCGCGGTCCTACTGCGGAAAAATTCCAGAAATATTTTGTATTATTAAAATTCATTGTCAGAAAGCTTATCAAACGTCTGATGATCCGACACGAAGACCCGTCGCCGAATATCACAGATGAATATAATCCTTAAGCTCTATAACATTTTTTCGGTACAGCAATTCGTCTAGAAGATACTCGTCAGGACTTTGTGCATGAAAGTGTGCGAACTACGTACTATCTGATATTGCACTGAGTTAGATAAAGATAAGAAGAAGGTTTGCTCAAAGACTCCTCTTATCTACTCAACTCGACCTCAGTTCTGTATCATCCTTGCTTGGTCCATTGCTCTCCTACAATTATCTAGGGTAGGATAACACAGCTCGCCATGACACACCACGGCACAGATATCGACAGGTCTGAGCAGTTCTGGACGGGTCAGTATAGGTCATGAGAGGTTAGGTTATGTTAGCTCGGCTTAGTCAAGGTTTAAAGTGGTTTAGTTTCGTTATGCATCTTAAAAATTATCGACGTCTGCGCTCCATATCGTTGCATTTTTCGTCGTTACGCCTGGCGTCGGTTTGCTAGAGTTATATGGTACCGGAGGCTCATTTGTCTTATATGCGTCGTGACGTACGGCGTCGGTTTTCCAGAATCTTGTCGTGTTCCGAAAGGAAGCTTCTATTAGTTTGGCTTACGTTTAATATTTAGTGTCGGGGCGTCAGGGTTTGCAAAATGCGGCATCTTTGGGGAACGTCGTGACGTACGGCGTCCGGAATCTCACCTGCTGTAACTGTGGCGTCCCTTCGAGACGTCGCGATGGTAAGAATCGCAACGCTTAGCGTCGGCTTTCAAACGTATTGTCCAATGGCATCCCGAGGTCCATTTTTGCGTGACATACAAAGATTTGGTTTCAATAATTATAGAGTGACTGAAGATAAAAGCGCGAATCCGAAGACAGAACAGAGCACAATTTACTGTTTCAGCTACTGATAATTATGTTATTGGAACACGAACGCCGTCACCACAGAAAAAACTTGGCAGAAATAGAAACAATAATATTTGGATCAGAATAAAACGTTTTTATAAACTTCTTTTAAAATCGTATTTCTTTCAAGAGATTTCTCTATGGAAACACAACATATAATTTTTGTGAGAGTTCAAAGGAGCCAAGGCGCTACCTTGTACGTGTGTACGAGAGACACGGCCACAGCCTCAAGACTGCATACGATGCAATTTGTTATTCTCAAGAAGAAAATTGATGGATCAAGTTCTGAATATTCTGTTTAAGGGAGTCTACAGACTTGGAAACAAAGTGGAATAGGTCCTATGTGTTTCACAAATCCTCACGAAATGAGTTTCATAAACAAAACTTTGAATATAATTTATCCGCTTCATTCAGATTAAAGTCTTCGAGGCGTGCAAAGCAATACGGAAACTTTCCCCTTATATTTGAAGCTGTAATGTTTTTGAAGTGACGAGTAATACTTGTTCGCCGAATAACTCGCGCCAAGTTAAGGCATCACAACACCGAGATAAGACAGCAAGTCGCTGTTACGACGAACATTAAATTATTTTTCAGGCCGAACTTCGCTGTCGAGTGGCAAGGAGACTCATCGCTGAATCTTATTCGGGGGAGATCTCACGTCGTAATCTCGACGCGAAGACCGACTATCCTGATAATTTTTGTGGGCTTCCTCAGTCCCTCCAGATAAATTTCGGCTTAGCGCCTTAGAATTAGGCACCCAGCGTCTTATTCTACATTATTTCAAATTCAGTTTTCGTTAATCATCCCATAATTCGATGCCTTCTATCTTCTTCTTGGTCTATATGAACGTTCCTTAATGGTTAGTAACTGTGGCAGTACGTAAGGAATCAGTTCGTGTTGTGAAGGTGGACGCTTCTGGCAAGAAACATAATCGACTCGATGGGCTATTAAGTTCCAAAATTTCTACAGTATTTTCGTGAATTTTCTAGGCAATATTTTGCAAATATCTTACGGAGATCGCGATGGCTTCTCTTCACTGGCCCTAATAATCATTCTTACACACATACGCTATTATAGTTCACACATCTCAACCAATCATAAAGCATCATCTGAGCTTTATGTAACTTTTAACCCTTCATTGCCATAAACTTTTGTTTTAAACACGTACATAACAATGCGCAGATTGCACTATCAGCGATAACGTTCTCTGTAAGAGGCAATGTTTTTAGAACAGCTTTTTGCATGACGTCATGGCTTCAAGGTCGAGTCAATTCTCCGCTCAGACGGACAGAACCTCCAGCGCCTGTAAACTTAAGGTTGGTTTCAGCCTTTTCACTGCTACAAGAACTTTAAATTTGTTCCGTGTGAACTGACTATGATTCAGAATGAGGAGAGATTCAAGATTTACTACATAACATTTGTCCCAGAGTATCGATCAGACACGCTCTGTGCTAGTGATACGCCCACTAAAGAGCTGTGTCTCGCTGCAGTTTAGCCCATAAACTGGAATGTCGCCGACATTATGTCTTCCGCTGAAGATGACTTAATTTTCGCGAAGACTGTAAAAGTGTAGTTTGCCATGTCGTGTTAAGAGTCGTGGAGATCGCGGACGCTAGACACGTATCTGGAACATCAATCGTCCCGCAGAGAAGTTACGTCTTTTACAGCTCGCATTTTTTTTAGAGACGCCTCAGCCAGAGAGTTTCAGTCTGAAGCATCCGTCTCTCTCTACAAAGGTCCCTGTATCGATTCCCAGGACACGTTAGCTTCACTAGTTCTTCTCGCAGTCTTTCAGCATCTTCATTCCACCCTTCTCAGTCACAATTTACACATTCTGCCCATGTTAACCTGCACGTAAGTCCCGTGGTATCGCGTGCCTTACACTCGAGAGACGCTGCGTCTGACTCTTTAGTGATGTTTGTCTTTCTTACATTGTTCCAAGTTTTCAATGCATGCCCTCTGCAGACTCTAAATAAACTTCGTATGTGAAGGAGTGACCAAACATTTATAAAATTTTATCAGGAATGAACAAGTACGGAAATCGTAATTAAATTTAAGATAAATGGAATGGTTTATTATTATTAATGAAAAAGTAAAGGATGGTCTGTAAAAGACAAAATGGCGTTGTTACCCTACACGGTGAGTATTACGTCGTACAGAAAGTATCATATTCAAATGAAAACGCGTAAAATAAAATGTATTTATAAAGGTAACAGCGGGTTCTTTGGCCCACGCAAAGTTTGGTTAAGTCCATGGCATGAAAACTGTAGTCCATCCTGACAAGAGCCTGCCGATCTGCCGTAACTGGAACTTTCTCCACGCCAAGTGTCTTTCAGAACCGCCTCTAGCGCCTGACTGGTCAGGCAACTTTTCTGACATACCCTTCACGCAGGTAATATAAGCATATGGGCGCCCCGTAAAATTACTTGAATGACAAACCACTAGTTGCATTTCTAAGTGGGCAACTTCCTGTACGAATAATGAATGTCCAGATAATTTTACTCGCATTTCCATAGAATTCCGGGGGTTCGCAACATTATTACATTATTTCCAGACATTTTCAACAATCTCCTGAAAAACACGCTCACCGTTTCTTCAGTCGGTCAGATAATCAATTTGCAAACTTCATGAGCAGGAGGAGGAGGAAGAAGGAGAAGGAGAAGTGACGCTGTTTAAGGGCCAGGGATTCAGGAGGCCGAAGGTCTTGGGCGTGTTCGGTCGACCGACAAAGAAGTCTGCAGAACTCACGTAACTGATTGGCCGTCGGACAAGTGACAACGAATGCTGTATCTGAAATACACGAGCCAAGGGTGACGCTTAAAGTACGAACACGTGCGTTATATCAAAACAGACTTCGAGGTGTTGGTTACGTTCTAATTCGTAAGCCACTACAGTCGGTAAATTTTCGGACCGTTGCTGAGTTTCAGGAATAAGCAATTTTTATTATCAACTTATTACTACGTATTCTGTGAAAATAATGACAACCATAAACGGCTTGTGGTTTTTCCCTTCCCGGAATTTAAAAGAAAAAAGTGACGCGTGATATTACAGCCATTTCCAGCGCTTGTTTACAGCTTTGTATGACCTCTAACCATGTGAACCGTCTGCTTTAATATTAGGTAACTTTTTATGGGTTCGTATGTTTCTTGCAATGAACATCGGTTGTTCCAATAAAGAGAATTAACCAAATTATTTTTGTGATGTACATTGTGTTTCCTCTGACGTAGGAACTGAACATTTTAATATCATCTTCAAGACCTTCGGAATTCAAAGATAACGCAAACTTTAACAATATTACGCTCCCGGCAATTTCCCTCCGCCGGATTAATTTTACCACAAAAATTTATAGAAAACTGAGTCAAAAGAATTAGATTGTACTGAGGCGTAACAATTTGGAAGAAATCGCATTATTAATAAATTTACATGGGTATTTAAAAATATATACAGTTAAGAGTAATTGTACGATTTAAATCCTGCAGTGTGACCAACATAATAATATTGTAAATATTATTTCCCACTGCACAACCCTTTAATGGATCAGACTACGGCACATATTTAGGCATTCTGGTGGGTATCTAAAATATTAAACGTCAGCAAACGTTAGGAAATCACATTAATCAGTTTCTGATACATGGATCTGTGTACGAGTTTTGCATGTTATGTATGAATATGTTGTAAAGAATTTGTGCTGTATTGAGGGCAAATTCGGTACCCCAAGTTACCATCCATAAATACTACTACAAGAGCTCCATTCGATATATCGACACTTATCATGCATAATGATACGTGAATCGACGAGCGGGTTAGCAGTTGCCTAACGAGGTTTCATAGTTATAGTCACGGTTTGATGTTTGTGATAATCATCGGAGCCTAAGGAGTTCGAAATGTGCAGTGCAGTGCGATATATCAGAGCCATTTACGAGAGTTAAGAGTAATTTTAATACAGCGTAAATAAAAAAGTAAGAGCCATATTTGGAGCATAAACTCTTGTGGCGAAATGAAATCCCGATACAACAGAGAGAGAGGCAAACCGATCCTGACTTGCTATGGTTCACAGTGGATGAAACAAAACAGTGAGGCACGTCCCATTCCATAACGAGACGGCTTGCTTATTTGTTCAGCAGATTAAAAAG
>NW_019059872.1:837029-849338 GCF_000696155.1 Zootermopsis nevadensis | reverse complement strand
AATAATCCATTTGTGTTTTTTAATTTCGTCAATGTACGAGCGAGGATGTGAACACGGACGTCGTACCAAACATCAATACGAAAGCGCTCAGCGCTGACGGTGGTACACGTACGAAATTATTTATGCATGCGAACACCGAAACGGAAACTCGCGGCTAATAGCGAATATTTTCTCTTTCCGTCTAATTTCAAGGAGGATTTATGCTCGCACCCAAAAAACAATAATTTTCACGGCGACGAAAGGAAGGAATGAATGCCTGCGAAAAAGAAACAAGATATGAAAGGAAGAAAAAGAACGACATAAGAATAAAGAAAATAGAAGGAGAAATAAATATTTAAAAACGCAAAACATAAAACCGAAAGCAATACGAAAACGCGAGATGAACTGTCTTTGCCTTAAGCAGGCTAATCGTACATGAACAAATACGCATCTGCGCGTATTTTACTCCGAAGGAGATTCTCGCAACGTTACGAAGGAACAGAAATGTTTTGGAAATTTATTCATTTAACAGTTTACGTAATGTAGACTGAAGTACCCGAAGGCAAAGTTGCGAAATTATAAAAGTGTCAATCAATGAGATACCAAAGTAGATCCTTATAAATCATTTCGGAGCTTGGAGACAGCCAAAATAACTTGAAGGATTTTCTAATAAGTGTATTTTATCTAGACCTAGTTCCTCGAATCGATATGTGAGATACACACACACGCAAGAAGACGAGAGAGACGAACAATCTTTCGAGCACATGGTTTTACTCAGGCCTCTTATCAGTCTCTGCCTGCAGATTTTGGTGCACTGCCTTAAAGAAGGCAACTCCCTCTTCGCTTCGTGTAGTTTTCAATTTATTATTTGTACACGCGCAAAGAAAAAAACTTTCCTGTGACTCCGTGTGTGACCTCTCATTTAAAACAACGCCATCTGTCGATGAAACCATAGTTTCCAGTTTCACGAAACTGATTAAACGCAACTCGTTTGCTCTCTGCAGGACACGCACTAAACTGCGCAGGCACACAATCGTTTTCGACCAAATTGCACATTTCTACCGCCGGAAAAATCTCAAATCTCACTCACTCAGAGCAACCCACCTCCGGGTAAAGATTTTTACCCGGGATGTCCCGAGGGAGAAGCGAGCGTGATAAGCGTTCGAACGCAACGTTCAGTCCATGTGCGCTTGTTCGAACGGGCGATCTTTGCAAAGGACGAGTCGGAAAACGGCAGCGCGAAGTTTAAGGTGTAACTGGACCGTCTTCCTAGACGTAAACGCGAAATACTTAATCGGCGACTGGGCCGAGAACCGAATCCAGGCCTCCCGAATGCAATGCACGAATTCTAAGCACGTAATTTGTACGTTAATCAGCCACTGTTTATGACACTGCAAGACGATAATTTGATGATAACGACTGTTACGCGCTTATTTGACAAAAATAATGATTAATATTATTTTATTATGGTGATAATGATAATGCGGATGATTACTAGATGATAATTTGATGTTCGTCCTCAGGTGATTTAATGAAAGTATATATTCGACCATCTGTGAACAGCCAGCTGAGAAACGAGCAGCTGTCGAGTTCGCGAGCTCACCATTGATCAAACAGAGGCAAGTCTGTGAAACTGACATTTTCACACGCAGTTTTGTGTGACGTACGAACTGGTAATGGACCAACGTACGAAGAAGGCTGACATAAGGACAAATGCGCCCCGGGCGATCGCCCAGCTAGCCAGAAGTAATAACAGAATGCCTCACATTCAAGTCAGAATACTGCAGTGTTGGCAGCACTGTTAGATTCTACCGTCAAAGAAACATTGTTTTGCTTTAAAAAAACTGACACAGGGCAACTGAGGTCAGCACGACGTAAGTTGGATTTGCAGCCAAGCTTTGTTGTGCGTGAGTCTCGCACTGACACGGGCACAAATGTAATGCCAAGGAATCCTATTACGTCGCAAAGGCAGAGACAGTAAGACCCTGTGGAAACCGAACTCGGATTTTGGGTTAATCAATGAGCAACTGTGGCCGTCCTCCAGAATGGACCCAGGTTCATCAAACCAACAGCTTCCATGTCGTCTGCACCTTGAAACAGTGATCCGAAAGCAATATTTATTATTCATTAAGATAGCTTAAAATCTTCAGTAATTGTTAGACTCGCATTATTAAATTTTAATTTAAATGTCGCTTTTGTAACACGAAACATCATAATAGGCCTATTTAAAACCTGAATTCCGTACAAGTAACAATTCGTATCGATCTTCCAATAGAATTTTGGCGCCGAACAGAACTGAGAACAAAATACATGAATCAGGGCACTTCACCAGAGATTACTCCTGAAATGGAACATCGATTCCGAATTTTCGCTGTAGTTCAACAGATAAAATGTTTACGTACTAGGAAGTTTTCAATTACATGCAACTATAACTGCCGACTCGTGCCGCTGAAACTTCCTCGCCGTTTGAATTACGGTTCATCAGGAATTAAAATGCGATACATTCACATCCGAACCATCACTTCGAGGCATCGAACAATTTTTAGCTTCCAACCAAGAAAATTATTGACTTTTCTTTGGATTAAGCTGGAAACTGGACGGCTCAGAAGCCAATGAGAATGTAAGAGTTCCTGAAGATGGCCGTCTTCTGTGTTGAGGTATCTCATCGCCCTGATGATGGAGGCAGAAAAGACCTGTGAAACTTTGGTAAACTTCTACCATACTACACGGCGCTACAACCCAGAAGACATGTGTGAACATTTAAAGACAGCTTTATATCGGCGTAAACTGTCTTCGTAAACCCACCCCTTGTAACACGCACGCGCACACAGACGAAGATACGAGTCCTTCACGTGTCATTAAGTACCGGATTTTGATTGTAAAGTTATTCTGTAAGCTTTAACAAACGTAAGTAAGATAAGGGTAAAACCGATCCGTGTGTCCCTTGGGAGGTCATTATATGGAGGTATATCCTCTAAATTTGATTCATAACGCCCCGACTGCGAGAATGACAGAAGTATTTGGTGGGGTGGGGCGTCGACTGCGGCGTGTGAGGGCGGCGATGGTTTCTTGCGCCAGAGAGACTTCTGTTCGACGGGAATGGCGCCCAGAACGACATCGAAGAGAAAAGGACGGCTCCTGAGTAGAAAAAAAGAGGTGAGGTGGAGATTTATGTTCTGAGCAGAGGCAGCAGGTTTAATTGGTAGTCGGTTTGAAACTCGATATGGCTCCCTGGTGCCCAATTCCCAGAGATGGACTTGGTGGAACCACTGCAGAGAAGGAAACAGGTGAAGTAGACGTACGAATCAACAACTCGACAAACTGCTGGGGCACGGAATCCCACAGTCTACTTTATTTCGCAGGACGTCGGAGTCTGTTCCCCTGTTCACGACTTCAACGACGCAACCGATCGATTGGTAGTGAAGAGAATTGAACCCAAAACAGGAATTGGTATTAACAATTTACAGTGACCTACAAAAGAATGCTTAAGAAGGACAAATCAAATTTTGAATTACGGGCCGGACATGCAGTGAGTAACAGGAACACAAGACAAAATGGAAATATTAATGCAACTGGATAAACAGCATAATCAAATTAATGCTGACGTCTTAATTAGGGTACTGACGGGAGGTAGGCGATGTTACACGGGGCGTGCAATTAATTAATCACGAGGTTTATTAAAAAGGGATATTTTTTTTGTAATTTTCCCCAGTCTCGGATATTTAAGTCTGTCATGTCCCGTGTAGCCGAAGTTACCTGTTCGCCAGCCTAACAGCCGTTAGCCTAACTCAGTTTAGGCAATGTTCGACAGAGTCATTAAATTAATGAACAGTGAAGTGAATGTGATAATGTAGGTACTGCGGTTAAAACTATTAAACTACCCAGCAGTTTTGCAAACTGACACAAAACAAAGTTCTCACTGTCTGGAACAATAAGGGCGTCACAGAATCTGATCAATACGGCGTGCGTGTTAGTCACAGACCAACGATAACAGTGCCACGAGGAACAGAACACATAATGAGACGTACCCCTTTCAGCTACTAATGAGGAACTTGTCTTTGAGAACTCAAAGCGCGATAATAATCAGGGCACAAAGACCCTACCTGCGCGTATCAGCGACCCACAGTCGCATTACAGACCTAACAAATGAAAATACCACGGACTGAAATAATTTGGAGGTTAAGACACACAAAGAGTGATATTCCTAATTCTTAAGGAAATATAAATAAGAATATGATCTTAAAACAGGAATTTTAGTGAACAGGATATTCACGTCGATGGTAAAAAAATAATGTTTTAAAAAGTTATATATAATCATTCTGGGTTGACTCTGTGATAGAAAATTCTAAACAGAAAATGCAACAACGATTAAAGAGATTGCTTGTCTGAGAAAATAAAAATAATTTTCAACAAACCTCGTAGGTAGAGTCTCGAAAGTTTAGTTAGGATATTTCAAAGCTTAAGTCGGACGAGAGAAAATTTTTAAACCAACTGGAGGAAAGGAGATTCATGTGAATTTAATATAAATTACTTGATAAGATGACACCATATTTTCGCAATCAAAATGTGGAAGCTGCTGGATGCAAAATATTTCCAATTCGTGGTAAGAATAAGAAGAGTGGGACTTGGGACTTCTGCTGACAATATGACACTATCAGTTTATCAATTAATGATGAAAGACACAAAAACACTATTAATGTCCGATTTATCAGAACAGAATTCAGGAACAGAATTTCAGTAAAAATAATACACACATGCAGATTGGGAAACGTTGGGTAAGCAGATTATATTTCCTCCTGGGATGTTGCACTGTGCAGTTTCTTACGCAATGACCGACGTTTCGGAGAGGCTTGCTGGCATCAAGCATTTGCGAAACGTGAGTTAGTATTTACCAGACTGACTACACGACCCGAAAAACCTAGAAGCGTAGAAATGAAACTTTTGTGAAGCAAGGCATTGACTTCGGACAATCCAAAAAAAGGCACCAGAAATATGGAAATTGGAGCTAATAACGAACGGAAAGTATACGAAATATTTTAGGGGAATGGAACACAGAATATGGTTAAGTTTACTTTCGTCGGTGATGTAAAACTGGTAAATATAATGTATATATGTTTACGTGATATACCTCTCTTTCTAAATTGTAATTTGTTTAACAAAATTAAGAGTAGAATTGAAAACAGATACCCTTGGTACACAGCTTCCATTTCAAAGAATTCAGAAAATTTAAGCTTCTTTAATTGTTTTAGAAACAAAATGTTCGTCATCGTAATAACAAATTCCCGCCTTAGGTATAATTTCGAATGTTACAGCGAAAATTTTCGAGCATGAATGAAGATTTAATTTAATGACACTGAAGACATTTAGACTTCTTGTGACTACTGACCACGTGGTCTCTCCTGAGTAAAGCGTGACGTAGATTTTGGGAAGTATTTACCTGGACAACGTTACGGTAGCGTTTCCTTCCCAGTCCCCTGGTATTGTTTGTGGGCTCTGCTTAGATTACTACTACCCCAACGTTCAGTTCCGTCAGGCTGCGTCATTAAAGAACACAATAACGAGTTACGCACATAAACTCGCCAACCTGTCTTACCTACAGACATTTCTGGTACTTACTTGCAAAGGCAGAATGCGATTTCGAGGCTCCATTTAAGATCCACGGTTCTGTAGAAGTTCTGCAAAGCGTCCATGCAGGCTTCTCGGTTGCAGCGATTGGAATCACAGAAGCGGAGGACCGGCTGCAAGGCGAGCTTACAGCTGAAGTTGCCACTGCACAGCTCCAGGGCCAGATGACACGTGCTCTGGAAGCTGAAGTTCCGTGGTACTTCGCCCTCCTGCTCTGGACCTGCAGGGGAAGCCGACAACGCATTGTCCATGCTACAGCTGCCATGACCACATTCTTACTCACGGGCACCGACTTTTAGAACCAGAAAGTACGAGATTCCTCGTCGCAGACGGAAAGCTGTGGCCACAATGCACCATCTTGTATAAAATAAATTTTGTTCAAATTCCGAAATGCTCTTCGAAGACTTTACAAAATAAAAATTCTCGTTATAAATAAATCAGAAATTTTTTTAATATGTTTTGTGAAGGTTTTGTGACATGCTATTCTCTTGTACATAAAACAGCATAGTTCCACGTTTGTTGAAAGTCGCTTGGCATAACAATCACGAGAAAAATAATAATAATAATAATAATAATAACGGGCGAACACGACATCAGGGAACTGCAGAAGACCGCCATTTTGGGAACTTCATACATCATAAAATAAAATTATATAATACATGTGACACTTGCTAAATACAATATGGATCCCGGAAATAGCTGCTGCCCTATGTACCTTAGGGACAAGGTCTGTCTCGGGTACATGCCCTATAAAGTGGTGAATAGATGGGATGATAATAATAATAATAAGGTAACAACACTCTAGCTGGTAATTTCAGACCTACTTCGATTTAAAATAATTTCTCCAAAAATCTAAATATTGCGCACGGTCACTTTTACTGTTAAATTTAAGCTGCAAGATACAAATTTACGGTAATGAATTTAATGACTTACCTGAAAGACGTTCGCTAGAATACGTGGGCCCCGTTTATTTCTGTCTTAGCCAAGTCTTCGATGAAATCCCGTACATATTTTTACTGGAATATTTTAAATTTGTATTAACTGGTTCCAGAACTGTGTATCATCTCCATCTACCGAACTGTCGGAAGTTCCACAAGGGTCTACCCTCGAAAATATTTTGTTTAATAGTTAACGACATTTATATTAAAATAAAACGCTCTAAATTTCTCGTATTTGCCGAAGATCTGAAAATTTATCATGACATTAAATATTTGAAGATTGTGAATGTCTGTAAGCTGATATTTATTCGGCAATGAGTGGTGCAGTGAGAATTCTATAAAATTTAACAATCAGAAAAACAAAGCATATCTTTCGCACGTAAGACAAACATTATTTGTTTCATTTAATATGTCAGTGATATTTTAATTTTGCGTAACTTCGTAAAAGATTTTGCTGTTATGTTAAATAATAAACGATACTTTAGACGACGGTCTATTTCCTATTAATGTTTTCAACGGAAGTGTCCTGAAGTTCAGAAATTTACCTTTATAAGCCATGCCTGAGGAAATATTTTCGTCACAAATTGTAAATTTATCGTAGTCTTAAATGCGTATTTTGTAAGATAACATCATTATTGGAATCCATTTACTTTTCAGAACAATGAAAAAGGAAACATACGTAAGTAACACGATAGATTTATATTTGTGGTTATAAATACAGTTAATTTATTATAAGAAAACTGAAAAATTACGTCGTGTCATGAGGTAACACATTCTCTAGAAAGAGCTTCAGCGTTATCTCCGTATCAGTAACGCTATCTGTCAGCAACAATCAGTAACGAGGCAGCGAACGACGTGTTACAGAATGAGCGCTGCTATTGGCTTGTTCCAAGTCATGACGGGAAGATCGCGTTTGGGTCTTGAGAAATGTCCTGGGACGGAAATGACGGGATTTTCGTCGCTTATCGTAAAACATTAATGGAATTCTAACGGTAGCTATTCATCACTAACTTCGTACGGGGCAAGGAAGGATGCTCTGCGCTGGTTTACACAAGTTTTCAGCTGTCCCAAGATATGTAAGTTTTGAAATATAACCTAAACTAACTTTACCGCAATACGTTCATTGTTAAAATTTGTAAACAAGTCAATAAACACGATCCACGCAAAGAATTTTAATTAAATTAGGCACAAAATACAAATATACTTTTAGAAGTGGGCAGCGTATGCAAATCCGGTAGATAGAAAAATGCTGTAGACTTCGACAGCCATTTGGGGCTCCGACGGCGGTGGAGACGTCCGTGTTAGTCTTCTCCGTTGTACGGACGTTTCGGAGAAACGCAGTGCCTCCATCTTCATGGATGAACCCACACGGTATTAAAAACCCAGAAGGCCAACGTAGATAAGGCACATACGTTGTCAGAAATTACTTTAAAAAAGTCGGAGAAGCCAAATACGAGCGTTTAACGTTCACGCTGCCAGCTCAGTCCAATCTGCCGCGATCCTTGTTATTCACTCTCTCGAAGATGAAGATGGCGAATTCGAATCTCACATGCGCGAAATTTGTGTGGTTGCGCTCATACGCAAGCTGTTCACCAATCAATTCAGTTTCCGTACGAACTTTCAGCTTCAAATAATTCGACTGCCCGCGTTGTTTGCCACTTTGGATATTGCTTTCAAGCGCCATACTCCCCGAACTGGTTTCCAGTGGGCCAGCCTCTGACAAATATTCCGCGTTTGTCAGTTCAAAACGACAAGTTCACACGTCCAGACATTGCAATAAGGAACAATTAACGATTACACTGACCTCGGGACATCGGGGCACGAATTTTGAACTTGTATGTACGCGCGTTTACACTTAACCATTGTTTTAACAACTGCCACTGAACTGAAATCCGTAGACGGTCAGCGCATCGTCGCCTGCAGGTACGAACGTAATAATCGTGACCGAATGTCCTAAGGGATTTCATATTTGCATCCATGTTTACGTGGCGCTACTGCACAACTTCATATTGCAAGACCACTTGAACAATCAATCATCCGATCGATCGACCGACCGACCAACTGAAGTCGACCTAACCCAGCCAACAAGACCAATGAGCGAACAACTGAAGTAGGATTTGAGGTCCTGAAGGCGACGAGGTAGCCTGAGACAGTCCCTTGGTCCCTGCAGAATCAGAGGCTGAGTCTCTTCCTGGTCCTTCTGAGTGACCAATCGGCGCCAAAACGTCTCTTCACAACAGCAGGAACACAGCGTTTTCAAAAACCACTTGGCAGTAACATCGGCAGCTGAGCTATCGTTTTGAAATTCGCACCAGTCCTTTGCCTCGTGTTCTGAAGGAGGCCAAAGTTCGCTGACTGACGAGAATTCGTTACATAAAATTCGCACTGAGTGGAAACCAAAGTTATACTATGATATGTTTGACTCCGCAGTATGTATATTCTGTTCCTCGCTTCATCCCCCCCTCCACCCTCGACCGTTCACCCCCTCCCCAGCCCAAGTGCATGTGACAGCCGCTAATTATACTTAAAAATATTATAAGCGAACGACGTCTTGACGCTTGGTAATCTCTGACACACAGAACGTCACAATTAAAGAAATTCCTTGTTCTGAAACCTGAATGTTTATTCTTACCACCACCAAAGGCACTAGCGTTAGTTCCAAAGTCGCGTTTTCCATTAGACCTTGCAGCCAGACAAGGGAAAGCCCTTGCTATATAAGACCCTACGCCCGCCCCAAACATCTTTTAATTCTCTTCAACAAGGAATAACACGAACGAGACGAATTAAGAACATCCCCGGTCGAGATTAAATGCATGGAAAATGATTACGCAACCTAAACTGGACTGAGAGGAAATCTGTGATCCCAAATTCCAGGTCTACACAAATTGGCAATTATCAATAAATAACTTACGTAAGGCTTATTGAATTAAAATTTTGCAATTTAATTGTCATCACTTAAAGAGAGAGAAAGTTTAATTGTTTTTAAGTTCGTTTCTCTCTGTGTATCACACTAATTGATTTTTAAAGTAATCTTTCCCTCATTATAAAGCAATGCTCGGTGCACGAAGTGGAGACTTCACTCTTCAAGAATTAATGACGGCTTTTTACGCAACTTTGTCCAGATGGGCGGAAACATTTCCAATTCGTCCAAATTTCGTGGTTTAAAAGGAAGGCGTGGAATGTCTCGCTCACCCGCTCACGGACAGAGCTCTCAGCCGATCTCGTGTGACCCACCACTGAATGGATAAAGCTTGGAGGAGCTGCAATGTGTCGGCAGTGCACAGGCCGTCGTGTTGTCAAACACCCTCGATCTCTGCTTTTGTTTTAAGGCAAGACAAAATATCAGCTTTTTAAATGTTTTATTCCTTACATCCTTACGTGTTTAGAAGACGAGAAAAGAATTCTGATCCGAATGGTACAAGCAATCTTTGAAAATAATTTGCTCTTAACATTTTTGTGAATATAGAACCCAAATGATTGTTTACCGAATTTAGTATCAACGTTTCAGCCGCTACATGCGAATTATAAACTACTGAACTCTGCATACATTATTTTCCATGACAGCGCCGCTCACTGCCAATTTTACAGGAACGTGCACTATTCGACTGAAGAAACTGTACAAAAGAAAAAATGCTGATCACTGACGAAGATCCCTGGGATGTGGCATGTTGCCAATATTGAGTTCCGTATACATACTGAACGCGAATTGCCAAGAACTTTTTTTAAAAACCTATCGTGGTCCACAGCCCACAACATGCAGTTTTTATTTCCATTTTCTGTCATATGGTCATGCCAGTATTTTAGTTTCCTGTTAAATACATTTTTTCGAAAATAAATAAATATTCTGCGGTCACATTCGTTCGCATCTCTTATTGGAAATCCCCTTCACGTTTGTGACATGAAAATATTCGTTCTATAAACTCTATCGTTTCCGAAAATCGGGAACTGCAAGTTTAAAAGGCAGAGAAACACAAGACTTCCGAATACGGAGAAGGGATATTTCATTCGATTAAACTCCTTTAAAAAGGCAGGTTCAGATAAACAAAACAACAAACAATAAGCGCTCACGATTATGCGGATTAGCTTTTCGAGGAAAAACCAATTCACAAGTTGTGCGTTAATCACGAAGAACTTTGCAATGAAACACTTTCCAGAAATACGCGCAATTAATTAACAACTTATTTCTGATTAATTTAGTAATTCTGACAGTGGCTCAGATTATATGGCGACGACTCAAACGATGATTAACAATAAACTGGAAGTGCAGTCCTATGTTAATAGCGGTCGAGGCCAATTTTAAGTCTACCAAAACACTCAATCAGTATAGACGGCCTTCAGACCCAGACGTTAGCCGCCCTAACACGAAGCAGAAATGTCACGTTCTATCATCCAGAAATGTTTCTTATACAAACGCACAGACAGACAGACATATTCTAGTTAGGATTTGAGATTCTCACGGCGGCCGTGTAGTCTGCTACAAGTTTACTGAGAATCTTAGGTCTTGTGATGCAAAGATCACTGACCGAGACCTAACAATTTCTTGGTCCTTCTTCAACACATCCTACATTACCCTCCTTCCATATTCGCATTTATAACAAATCCGCTGCATATTTAGACCTCAAAATTAAAAAGTTCCATATTCCAATAATCATTTATGCGCGAATTAGTTGTTATCTCCGCAGTTCCTTCGGACTGTAGCAAAATTTTCTGCATAACTTCGGAGGCTGACAACAAGCTACGGCCCCAGGCTCTTGGCCGGCACAAACACGGAGAGCGCCGGATCGAATCCCACTAGGATGCATTAACGTACCCTGTCCTCTCCCCGTTGCGTTGTATTTTGGCTGCAAGTCTCGTGACATTCCAAGGAGTCCTACAAGATATCCAAACGTCTCGTTCTTTCGGACACGACAGCCACACAGCCCATCAAAGTTGTAATTAACATATTCTGTCAGCCACTACATTTAATTGCATCTCAAAGACTTAGAATTTCAGCGAAATTTAAAGTCTCAAAAGAAAGTAAGCGGTTTTGTGTGCATTGTAATCACGAAATGCACCTTCACTATTGAAGCGAATTTATTTCATGTGTTGCATGTTGCATCCTATTAGGCTTCAACACAAGAACAAATTCACATTCATTTTGTTGTTCTCTTAGTAAACTAACCTAACCTCTATCAAAGGCCGGAGCACAAGCCACAAATTGTGTTTCTTTCATAACTCTGCTTACATAAGAGTACTTAAGTTAAAGTACGTTATGATTATCACATTCTCATGCTGCGAGAATAAGCGTCCGACTATTCTAAAGTCTACAGCCGCACGGCACTTGCAAGAACTGAGAGAATGAAACAGCAAACACGTACAAAACTTGTCAGTGAAGAGAAGCGTGCCGGATCAAAATGTGGGACTGAGGGTTTGCAGTCTACAAAATCATCCGTCCAGCCCCTGCCATGGGCACCTCCTCACCAACGTAGGGTAACAATTGGACTACACGCTGCTCGTCATAACAAGCAAGGCAATGCGAAATGGGTCTCTGAAATATTATTAGTTGCGGTATCCCCACCGACTGCCTTCGTGTTTCCACGAGTTTTCTCAATTTCTTTATTTGGGGGGGGGGGAGTTATATTTTACTTTCCCGGGAATAATAACTACAGATCGTTACTAAATCGGAAAATTACTTCAGGAACATGTGAGCCCGACAACATTTAAAAATGACGATCTCAGTTTCGTAAAATAACTGCCGTTCTCATCCCCCCCCCCCCCCCCAAAAGCC
>NW_019059872.1:826288-836703 GCF_000696155.1 Zootermopsis nevadensis | reverse complement strand
TCCCCCCCCCCCCCACCAAAGGACACGAACTTTTCAAACCCCTGCATAGAAAAGTGAAACTGCATATATTTCATTCTAGTGGTATTTAATTTTGTTTTAATAATTCTACAGTGCCAATACCATATAAAAAAATTAATAGTCAATTCGCAGAATCAATTCACAACTCTCAAAATTTTGTACGCCAACCTCTTAAAACATCCTCCGTCACGCGTCTAGCACGCGACCTTAAGCCGACCACAATTAAGGGCGCTTCTTCTGAAACGAACATTGAACAGCGGTTTCCTTCTCGAGCGTTCCTTTCACGACCTCCGTGGTTCTTGATGCCGACACTGACTTCCACGC
Organism: Zootermopsis nevadensis; assembly: GCF_000696155.1. Next base: position 836,361 of record NW_019059872.1, on the reverse strand, counting down.
AGAGAATTATCTTTTGCTCTGAAACTGCTTAAAAACAATTCCCCCGTTCGTAAGGCGCGTGTAAGTAGTTCCGAGAAATTCTGAAGCCACAAAGCACGCCCGTTCTTTACTCTAAAGAAAAGCCATGATTTTATCGTGAGAATAGTCTGTGGCGTAGTCTTTTATAGTGAATGTAAATAATGGACATGCAAGCGTAAAAGTCTCCGGAATTCGTGATTATAAATACAAACCTAATGCCAAAGTATAGGGCCACTGGATATTTTAAGCTATTTACAAGAACATATCGAAACATAATCTTGGTTTTGCATAAAACGACTGCAGAGTCACATTTTATGGATTATGATCACGAAGAATTTCTAATACCGTTGTGTTTGAAGACGGAATTCTTTTTAAAGTAATGATTACAACTTGAAATAAAGTAATTCAAACTTCAGAGAAAATACAATTAAGAATGCGTATTCTTCATGCAAACAAGACACAAAATATAAAATTCCCATCCATGGGTCGTTGTGCGGGGACACACAAGGCAGTAAGGGGCTGGACTTGGTCGTCGTATCTGAGTACGCACTACAAATTGCTTGGGGAACAACGCAAACGCCCTTTAACATCTGGAGCTGGTCACACACAGAACGGGCACCAAAGCCGCCTTCGACTTAAAAAGGTGTCTCGATCGTGCGGACAAATTTCGTTCCCCAAGCAATCTGCCTGGCGGGTGGCTTCACTGGTGGTGCAGGCGGAGTGGAGGACAGCAGATACATTCACAGGAAAATGTTTATGCAATGGGATACATACTTGAATGCACCTTTGCGTTCTCTGGAGTGATACTAGGCGCTCTCGCTTCTTCGTCTCCGTCAAATAGGGTGTTGTTCCATTGTAGTTCGTGCCTTAGGGCGTTATTATCCTTCTGAGCGGCGCCTCTAACGCCAACTAGAGGATTCTCTAACTGAGACTCAATGGGCGTCGCGTTTCCAGAGGAAACCACCTTAACTGAAATTGACCCCGAATAGGAAGAAGTCAGTTTGTCATCTGGTTCATCGTAATCTAGAGCGATATCTTCTACTGACAGATGAGTGTCTGTGTGCGTAGCCAGATGATTGGGGGGTAAGTGCGAGAGGCGTGGACGTAGTGTGTTGCCCGGGAACAGAAAGTAGGGGTACAAGTTGGTTGCGGGGGGAAAGACAGTGTCCCGGAAAATTCCTTGCTCGGGGTCATATGGATAGAGTGCAGAGTCTGTGCCGGACAAATCAAAGGAGGCTGGTAGAACGTCTGAAACCAAAACAGCAGGAAAAGAAACCATCAGTGCGGTGCTCACAAAGTGAACGAGTATCATGCAAGTGCAGAGTTGCGCGTTACACATGAAGAAGTGCCGCCAGTTGCTTGGAGAAGCACCAGGGGCGCACATTCTTCGCGTGGAACGTCACAAGATTCTAACAGCTATGATCTACACGTCTACAACGACAAATTCCTTGTCTCGTCAATCGAGACAAGGACATACAACGTTCTTGTGCTTTTCAACTACGTTTATCGCCTGGGAATGGAAAAAGGGTTCAAGTCCACATGCAATTGCTCTATAATTGTTTCCGTATTTCTGCTCATCTCTCAAACTACAAGGAAAACTAATGACAGTTTTCAATTCTGCGCGTTGTGACGTTGGTCACACTGCTTCGGGGTTGCACTATCTCGAAATAGAATAAAGTTAAGTCGACGTATAAAGTGTGCATTAATCTACTCTGTAAACAGAAACATTTTTCACTCGAGCACAACATATTATAATGTCATGTTTCGAGGCGGTTTTTCGTCCGCGTGTTCCAACAGGTCGACATATTTCAGTCCACTGAGATATGCAATTAGAAGGCAATTACTCGTAAACATATTTCATTGTGAACCAGAAATCGATTTTAGTTGCCGAGTACAGAGCGGGACCCTCAGCGGGTCCAAATTTCGACGTTAACAATAATAAACGAAACTCAACACGATGTGCGGAACACACCCGAATACGCGTACCGAAAGATTTAATCACATCGGTTGATTCGTAACGGAGAAAAATATTTTCTATTTTGAATGTTGAAATAGGTACTTTATTTACAGGCCTAATTCAATCGCATTTTAAGAGAATTGATATTGAATAATACCCAATTTCTCTTGGATTACGGGTCGGATATTTTTTTTCCATTTATAGACACTTCACTGGACTGTGTCTTTTGAAAAAAAGACCAGCGCATTTACAATTCATTCTTGTAATAACTCGCGGACTGATATCTGTGCCTGCTTTTTTAAGTATGGTCTATCGTATCATAAGATAACATTCTGATAAGACATCGACTATTGGAAAATACATGTTCGAGATGTAATCGAAAGAAATGGGGTGTCATTAAATATAGATTCCGATTGAAATATGATTGAACAGTAAATAACTTACCAAACAAAATCGATTTCTTCTGTAAAGTATCACCCGAAGTGAATCTTTCGGTACAGATGTTAAGACTTACTGCATTTAAATCCACAGAGCTATTCATTTTAATAATTGTCTTTTTAAAAAATACTTCTATTTTGCGTGACGGAAACACGTGGGATGCGAAGATTCCAGCAAGTCAGCACCCCACCTGCGTGTGGGCGTCAGCGAAGGCAAAATATTGGTGCAAGCGAGAGATTACTTTGCAATATGAAGAAAGAGTAAAATGCCAGAAAGCAAAACTTTCGATTTATAACATGTTACAGCAACTATCTCTTCACTAAACGTCGTTTAAAAATGTAAGAATGAGGTTAGATTAAAAAAAGTATGTAAGGATGTACACAAGACAAATATAACAATAAATCAGAAGAAATACAGCGAATCCGAGGTTTTCATTAACTTACCCTCACACACACAGACTTGTTAGTTAACGTCTCATTCATTTGTAACCAACGAAGATAAACTTCAGGCAATAAACAAAAACTTATACTCATTACGTTTATGCTACTTAAAAAAATAATATGTTCCTAAGATTTATACGAGTATTAAATACGACATACTATATATTTATAGAAAATATATCCGAAACGTCGTCAATTCTGCCTACGTAGCGCAATCGTTCAGAAAAAGGATCGCATTACGTGAATATTTTTGTTAGGATCACAAACAACGTGTAGATTGTGCAAACGTAATTGCAAACACACGGCCTACGAACCAGGACAAATGATGTTTGTAACTCCATCCCTGTGACAGGTCAGAGGATACGAAGGCGTGACAAGAAATGAATGGAACGGGTACTTACAGAGACACGATCGATTCATCGTGAATCAACTTCGTTCCCCAACACCGGGAAGTGTATTCTGGTAATACTGATTGCAACTAACAAACAGAACAGACACTTTCGGGTCCAACTTTACTAACATGGTCAACGTAAGTAGGAAAGTGAAGAATTAAGATATGGCGGATTTCACTGTCATCATTTAACGTCCGTTTATTAATTAATTTAGTAGTTAATTTAGCTTATTTTTTATAGTACAGACTAATCACAATAACAACGTAGCGCGACGTCATTCGTGATCGATCAGCCACAGGTACAGAATTTTGTTAATTATTACTTTAGGTTAACGAAGTAGTAACTTGAAATTCGACGAAATTATCGCTAGTTATTGTTCCGAAGAAGAGCGGAACGCACATAATATATTTCAATTCTTAGGCTTACAAAGCGTAATTGCACATAACGGAGTAAAATTCTCAACGCTCAGCACAATGGCGCGACAGCATTTCAGGCTGTTTGCCCCTGAAACAACTCGTTTCTGATGCAGCTGTAACCGAGTACACCTAATAAGCGCAGTCCTCATTGAGAAGCCAGAAAATATCCTCCTTTTAAGCATAAGGTCATTACGGATAACCTGCGTCCTTTCCCTTAATTTAATGTTATTAATCCTTCCAAGCCTAGAACTCGCACGTGGCCTCGTCTAGTCAGGCCTACGGAGAAAATAACCAGCGATTATAAATAATCCATTACTCTTTATACGTGTTTGAATATAACCCAATATTTTTGCAGTTGCTCAGTGCATTTAATTGTAAATATTCTTCTGAATTCCATTTACAAATCAATACTTTCCAATCCTTTGCCTACGAGATCCTCTCTTCAACTTACAGTTTCCTCACGTCTCAGAATGTGGCTCCAGCCTTATTCTTTATTACACGTGGGGACCGTTCCCTGATCTATATTTCCCCTAGCACCCTTCCATCTCCAGACGCCCATTTTCCACCATCCCACACATCTTCCAGCCTCTAGGGTACGTACTTCTATATGTAATTTCTCTTCCCAACTACTTCCAATTCATTGCAAAATGCCAGTTATCTTTTCTCTTTCATAGCTTCTTATCCACCCCCCCCCCTCCAAATTCTCCGTCTTTCTAATTCCTGTTTTATTTTTGAGACTTTTCCCTTTTTCTAAGCTTTGTTCTTCTAATGCACCTGCCAATAAGCTAACACCATTGATTTCTCACGGTCTCCGCCAATATCTAAGGACTCGACACAACACAACACAACAACCTCCTTCTCCTTATTGGTTCTTCCCGGTTATTTCGCACACGCCATTTGCAATAACAGTGCAGGCATTTAGTTGTGCGATAAACATTATTGAGAAGCACAAAGAATCCATTTTAGCACGGCTATTTATGCAACAGTGACATTAAGCACAAATTACGGTTTCCGTGTGAAGAATTCGACGTCAGAAGAAAGCACAAACAATGACAACAATTTTTTCCTTCACAAATTAACATCTTCAAATTGCATTAATAAAAAAGCTAAACTGTGAATTTATCATTACTCAGTCGTGTAGAATTACAATATCTATCAATAAAATATACAAAAATTGTGAACTGACTGTGCGTAAGGTGTATTTTAATTACGACAGGCATAAGGAATATTTCGAATTCCCACTGAAATACATTGTCACCGAAAGTTTACACACGCTAGAAGGAAAGGAACGAAAGACACTGCAAACACAAGAGGTCGTCGACTCCTCAGGTTGACGTCTTGGAAATAGTAAATTAAATATGCATGAAAAAGATTCTGTCATTTTTACGAAAATGACATTAATGTAGGGACGGATTCACACTTCTGACTGTGGAGGGAGCAGTCCAGAGTACATGAAACGTCTTCACTCAGTAGGCCTACAATTAACTTAAGAGTTCGTCAGATTTTCGCCTTCTTCTAAACAATGCGAGAAGTGCAGTGAAGTTAGATAAAGGACAGATCGAAATTATGCCAAGTCAAAGAATACGAGAGAGGATTTTAAAGAAACAAGCGTCGAGTGGGGAGGAATCAGACGCCGACACCGACATGCAACAAGCTGGCGAAGATGGCCGACATGCTCAGCGTAAAGAAACAACAGAGAAACACACGAAAACAATTTCTGGAAACTGGCAAAAATGTTGGTTTCTTCTGAGCATCAAAATACGTGTTTTAACACTGGAACTCCCAGCTTACAAATGCGAATATGATTCAGTTACTGCCTGAAATTCGAACGATGCAAGTGGAAAACAAAACTTCAATCAATAACTTGATCAATTATATGAACAAAATGGCAATTGCGAATAAGTGTGTGTAGTGTGTGTACACACATACACACAAACACACAAACAAACAAACATAACACACATTTAAAATGGAAAGGCACTGAAAACTCACATTACATATTTCATTACAGTGCACATGTACACACTCAGAAGAAAATAAGTAAACTCTTCAACGTTGTCATTTACAACAAAACTAAGATAAGAAATTCAGTTCTGTATAAACGAAAATAAGCACGGGCTGGCAAGGGAGAGAGAGAGAGAGCGGTCACTTACCCACGCAAGGATTGTGGTTCACGATGCTGAAGATCCTGTCGCATCGGCGCTTCATGTGATTGTTCGGGCAGATGCAGCCGAACATCGGCGACAACCTGAGCCTGTTCCACGCATCGTGGCACAGGTCCCTGAAACACGAAGACGACTGCGATTGGATTAAACCGAACTTGCGACGGGCCACTCATCATCGCGTCTGAAACATTGCGACCGGAGACAGCCGACAACCTGGAACACGCCACGGACTGCAAAGAAAACCCAAGGCAGCCAGCGAGGACTCCGTTTCGTCTGTTTGGATTTCCGTAAAATAATCAGTCCTAGAAAAAGTTGGCAGGAGAAGTAACCTCAAATTTAAGTCTCTGACGTAGTGGGTATGCGCGACAAATTTTATTTTTAAGAACATTAATAAGAAAAGAGCATCAAGATGCCTCCTCCTAAATCGGGATGTTAAGAAATGAAATCACAGTCAGTATGCCACTAATAATCTTTTTCAACCTAACGCAGCGAATTCTCTTTGAATTCTCTCAAATTCTGATTAGTGTTCCGGCGTAACAGAGTTCGAGCCAAGGAGCGTATTCAATCTTTGAGCAAACGAGGCCACTGCAAAAACCCAAAAGGCGACTGATGAAGAGTGGAGGAGAAGAATAAGAACGTAATGTACCGAATCAAACCCAGGGTTTTTAGACCTTGTGAAAGAAGCTAATCAATTTCCTAGTGAAAATATAGCTTCGAGTCCAATAGCACACCGAGATTTTAAACACACTGGAATCGTGATTCAAAACTGTCACATAATTTTTTAATGAAAATAAATAACTGCTGTTTCTGATTATTTACTAATAATGTTAATAAATGTCAGTTCATAATGGAATTTTAGGGAGACAAATTAACTACTCGAACATCTAAGTGAAATGGTGTTCACAGTTGTTACGCAATTGATGAGACGAATTTTAATATTCTGCATCAGAATAAAGTTAGAGCACACACATTAATACCTTAAAAGGTAGAGTTAACAAATATAATTTCATATAATTTTATCTATGTTTCACGTTTCTTGAAGAACAGTTATGATAAGTAAATTTAATAAAACTTCTGAAGCATTTTCAGTGCATACTATACGAAAACTACTTAGAGGTTTGTGTAGTACAAATTGCTTTAATTCGAATGTATAACTCTTTGTATGGATTTATCTTAAACATCTGAAAGCAGGGCGCATATTGTGGGCGAATATTCATGTTCTAAGACGGTGGAGGTTGCGTACAAGAAGGAACGTAAACATTTTGAAAACTCGAGATTTTACGAGGCACGTAAGACTTCAATTTAGATGGTATCGTTTGTGGTGAGTGGAATTGCCCTTTTCTATGGCCCCAATAATAGATCATTATCAGTCCCTTTTTATGGTTGCCTTCGAACACTGGACGAAAGCTATAATACTTAAAAAAAGAAACACGCCCATTTCATACGGTCACGACACTGGCCTGTGCAACTAAAGTCACTTTATGATGAATGCTCGTAAGAGCAGATCGAATGCGTTTCAGTAGAAACAAAAGTTTGATCACCGAACCCTACAGGCAGATAAATTCGAGGATATAATGCAGGGATTCATCAGCTGTTCTGACGATGTTCAAACATCGAAACGACTGCAGTAATCTTGTGGGCACTGCAAATGATCAGACAGGAAGCTTAAGGCTTGTTGTCCGATGGAACAATTTAATGTCTCACGATTTTGTTATGCTGTTATTCGCGTTACGATGGGTTGGAAATGTAAACGTATTTACTTTGAGGAAGACGCAGAAAGTTAGACTGTCGTTTCAATTGTGGTTTAATGCGGAAAACTTTCGTGCCTCTATCAGCTACTGCCATACAGAACATAGCATTGAAGACCTCGATTAAATCTGAGTTTAAGACTGGCAAATTTCGACATCGTTAAAACTATGTTTCGGACCCTTTAAAGCACAGTGATTACTGATTGCTCTCAATAACACTGATCTCTTTTCAAGAGTCGATTGTGGGTTTGTAGGATTGTAATGCTGTATAATCTAATGTCGCAGGTGGTTATCAACGATTCGAAAGAACGTATCTCAAACACCCTCGGGATATGTAGGTGATATATTCCTCCGAAACGCTGGCAACCACACACAAGAATATACACGACGTTACAACCCACAGAACCACAGTCGACATAATCACCTCCGTGAAAACCTCAGAACTTCGATGTTTCCAAGATTATTCCAATCAAAATGTCTCTAGAAAGTAATTTTCCTCTGGGATGTTGCGCCTCGTAGTCTAGTATAAAATGACCGACGTTTCAGACGTACTTACTGCCTTCATCAAGGCGATACTTGGTTAACATCGACCAGACTACACAGCGCAACAACCCAGAAGACAGAAATCTTCATATTCACCGCTGTGAGAACCTCAAGTCTTACAATATACACGATGTTACAACCCACAGAACCACAGTCGACATAATCACCTTCATGAAAACCTCAGAACTTCGACGTTTCCAAGATTATTCCAATAAAAATGTCTCTTGAAAGTAATTGTCCTCTGGGATGTTGCGCCTCGTAGTCTAGTATAAAATGACCGACGTTTCAGACGTGCTTACTGCCTTCATCAGGGCGATATATGGCGCATCATGCTAAAAGACATTCTCATATTGGCCGACGTGAGAACCTCGCTTCATTTTCATGTTCTTCAATAATTTTAAAAGTGACAACAGATGAAGAACATGAAATATTATGATCGCGCACAACTTTTCAGACAGATCATGTTCATGCAATTATATTTTGGGACGAGGGAGGGTGTTGAAAGAATAACTTTTCGTGTTTCTTGCGTTCTGGCAAATAAAAGCAAGTCATCGTATTAAACTGCTCTGGCGTTACGGAAACCTGAGTGTACATTTTTACCGTAGAAGAACGAGCTGAAGGGCAAAAAATACTCGAGCTGGGGACACAAAAGTATCCCGAAAATGTCTGACACGCATGTTTATGCGTCTTTACAAATTTTAATTAATGTAAGAAATAACGACTGGAACAATGGATGGACGCATTGTTATGAACATTTCTCACAAAGAATAAGGTAAATTGTAAAATGCACTCCGAAATTACATCGGCTGTTCTGAGACGAAGAAGCCTCCTGTCATAACAGAGACATCTGAAAGATGACTTTCGGCACAGAATACGTTAGAACGGAGGAAACGTGTGGAGTTTGGCAGCGATTCATCGAGTGGGGAACAAATTTCTACGCACCCTGTAGCAACCGCTCTACGCCACACCAAGTAGCACTCGACAAGAAAAGTGGATGTCACATGGCAGTGCCGTCGACCCATAATTTTTCTCTCTGTGTTTTATGAGGCAAAAAAGAGATGGGGATCCCAACACCAGGTACTGGGTTCTTTTATGGGCGCACATGCTGTGTCCTTTAGACTGGAGGAAGTTCGGGTTTGTAAGGACCCCGTCTGTCTGCGTGTGCAGTTTATTCCAATGGGCACGTTACCTTCGCTAAAATAAATTTGGCAATAAGACTTCATTCCCTTTCTGATATTTGCCCTTAATCAACACCGCCGTTGCATTATGACGGTCACCTATCCATCTAATCAAGTTCTGGCCAGCTACCATCCAACCCACATTTCCATTCATCCAGCTCCACGATGCAGATGTAACTGAGAAAAAGCCAGATATACACGTGCTCAAGGAATTATGGACGATTACTGAACAGCTTAGGGCTATTCAGCCGCAACCTGTGCACGCGGACGGTGAAATAAACGCATTTCTTGCGTTTTCTTTTCAGTTGGGAGATGGATTTTGTGGAGACAGTTGGCGTGCGCTCTAGGCTGATAGGTCGAGGTAAAGATTTTGTTGACACTGTCGCTGTGTGAGCTTCTATTCGCAGTTTCCCCTTCAGCTTTTGTCAGTGTACACCGATGTCGCCGAACTGTCCTTTTCTCCTGCTCCGTTATACATAAAATGGTCGCCGTGCGGCTGTTTCACCGCTCGTGCGAGCGCACACGTAGGGTTGTTCGTGTTCTTCTGCCGCCGCCAGCCTCTGTGCGGCCACAGCACCGCATCCAAAGTGAAGCATGCGGTAAAACTACCGCGCATGCGCTCGCTTACCACGAAAACAGCGCGTTCCATCAATGCGGCCCGAACCGATAGTCGCCTTCTTCAACTGGCGATCAGAAAAAAGGTGTCACCTCATCAATAACGGGTTTTAAATAACTCTGACTGACTTTAGATCTATTGGGGGGGGGGGGGGGGGGGGCC
>NW_019059872.1:793417-825729 GCF_000696155.1 Zootermopsis nevadensis | reverse complement strand
GTCATGTGTGGGCTTGAATAACACTGACAAATACTTTGTGGTGATATTTTCGTTGAAAGTGAACGAAGCTTAGAAGTCTTTTCCCAAGAGTTATCTTCGCGAATGACAAAATATTTCGCTAGAATGCGGGAACACCGAATGAGAAATAAACAAAAGAATTCGGGGCTTTTAGATACTTTATACACACGTGTGTAGCACCAAATGCGAAGAAATTCACATATGGCAGTCAAAAGCAGTACAGCGTATTGAGAGTAAAACCATCTCCATTAAGGCAGTTATTAAACAAGTAGAATAGTCGCGATTAATTTTTGTCATGATTAAATTGTACTTAGCTTATTTAGTAGAACAATTAACATTTCTCACGGATAAATTTAAAACCAAACGCCGGCTGATGGACTGAGAGAGAAAGACAAGACATTCCATGTCAGATGTGCCTCGCCGCTGTTAAGGAGATTACTACGTTTAACTTTAAATATAAACTGGAACAGAAAGGGCGGTGCCTATCGATGGAGGGGGAGTATTAAGTTGTCCAGTTACGTACGGGTTATGTATGGCAGATTACTTCGTTCTTGTCCATAGTTTGCACAGTTAAGATTCGTGAAACTAATCCCAAAACTTCATACATGTCAAGAATACTGGACGGACACGATATAATTATCCGAGTAAACGAACAAGAAACTCAGACAAATCGTTTGACGGACAACGAGGATCTAGGGATAAATCCTTGCAAAGATCTGTGTTTAGCTGCAAAGTTTGCGTCAGTAGAGACCCGTCCTGCTCGTAACATGTGCTCATCACGAACAGCCTACTCAGACAGTCCTTACCTCTTCAGATAAATATAATCTTAATCAACAAGACAAAGTACCGAAATTATTTTTACCTACCTTCAGTACTTTAATATAACTCGCCTCATTAATAAACTCCCTGTGATCAAATACAAATTTCACCACTGTGTTCATAAATGATTTTATTTAACCTTATTCAACGCAAAGCATCGCAGAAGCTGATCACAGAATCCAGTCCCGGGCCACTTAATTTATGTTGACAGCTTCCATTTTACTGATTCCTTCAATCTTCGCCCACGTGTCATATGTGGTCTGTTCGTCTGAAGTTTTACAAACAAAATTCTACGTAGGCCTACCTTTAATCAACCTCTACAATAATTATCGCGTAGCCTGGTTTCCAAATATAAAGGGGAATTAATAATAAGTTTATAATTTATTTCTCGTGATACTGTGACGCCCTTTTTACACTGCAGAAGTACCATGGACTGTAGTGGTCTCCGGAAATAGTTTGAATGTTATTTAAGGCGTAAAAAATGTACGTGAGTGAACGTTTCACAAAAAATACACATATTACGCGTTGCATTCAAAATGTGCGTCTCATGAAATTTTTGTGTCTTCAATCTTCGCCCACGAATGCGCAGAGTTGCTCGTGTGTGTGAGACGCAGTACAATGGTTTTCAGAACCCACGTGCACCCCACTAAATATCTGTCATCATATTTCGTTAAAAGCTAAATTAATGCAGATTCCAATACCCTCAATATAAAAACAGAAGTCTGGTTATCTCAAGTACAGTAAGAAACTTAAGTATGACAGATATTTAACATTTATACTTTCGGGATTCACATGGCATCGTTTCGAGAACCACCACTCCCGTTCTTATCCTCGGCCAAATCTCCGTTCTGAAGTCCAACCGCTGTCGGAAAGCCTTCGGAACAAACTGCTTCTAACCGAGCGCTGTAATCTGTACAATGGCCACAAAATGCTTAGATGTGGGTTCACTATTTGTACACGTCCGCGGCGGTAAAGGAATAAATTGATCAGAAGGCGCCCTAGACAAATAAATGAACATTTAAACACATTCTTACAGACCAGAAGATGTACAATTCTTCAGATACTCCGGTTAATTTTCCTACATTTATTAACACGCCAGTTCCTGCAAAGGAGATCCCACGTCTAACCTGGTGACTGAATGAAAGGAGGACACGTGTGTCACGTGGGGTTACCGGAGTGACGAAGAAGGGAATGCCTGGCGTTGGAACAGCTATTTGTCACGGGCTACACCAAGGAAAAATCAGACCTGACGTTGGAAACCAATTAAGAATGTCGCCCATTCCATTGTGGTCCGCTATAGGGAGGTAGAATGACGACCGGGAGGTGAGATAGGTCAGACTTCGTAGTCCATCACCCTGTGACGCCTCTGCCGCCAAGGGCACTGCTCGACACATCGAAAGCATTGGAACTATAATAAAAACTGCTCCGTGAAATTTGTTGAAACAGAGCAACTACTCACGGATGCAAAACTGTAGTTCTCAGAAGATAACATTTTCGTCACATTCCTTCAACTATGCCGCGTTTATTCCACGACGTTTTTAATAACAAGATCATAGAAGGTTCGACCGCATTATTAATGCCTCCGAGTGGTCTGACTAAACTGAAAAGCAACTTCGCCCGAAAATCTCTCTAGCACTTGTAAAATAATGTCGGCGTTCGACTATGCTCGCGCGCACACATTAGAAATCATTTCTTTACGCTCGGTCAAGTCTCTCGTATGGTCTTCCGCGGTGGTCTGATACAAAATTTCCTCCACGCGGCCAAAAGCTCTCTGCTCCCAGGCTATGGGACAAGTCGTATCCTTCGGGAACGGCTACTCCGATCCTGGAACCAAAAGCTTCGTCGGGGTTGGGCTGGCAAGTGAGTTTTCCTGTTATTACAGCATCCGGGTCCTACAGACGAAGGGCAACGGCACACGAGCGATAACCGAATTTGCCATTCATTCATTCATTCATTCACCAGAGAATGACGTAGTTTCAGAGCTGGTCTATTCAGAAATCGCAGATTTATTCAGTTCCAGAAACAAGAAAGATATTTTTACCGTGGGTGAAAATTGTATTTGACAAAACCTAAAATGCCTTAGAAAAGATTCTCAATAGTCAGTATTGCCCATTACAAAAAAAGCAACTGAATTATTTGGTTCGTATTCAAAATGTCGAAACGTCCAGGTGAAAGTGTACAAAGTGTGTTACGGTATGCCAAGTAATGAATAGCACATAACAGTTAAGAGACATTTAGTTAATTACAATAAATGGTTAAAATGGGGATATTTTTTTCTATCTTATAAGAAATGATGAAATCATTTCCATTAGGAAAAATGAAAATGCTCAGGGAAATAAATTTGTGCTCAAGAATTAGTTTGTGCGGCAATAAGCAGCCCAGCCTTTACATGTGAAGCTAAACATCGACCTCGCCACATCATGGTAAAACATTGCAGCGAAGAATGCTTTTACCCCAAAACATTAATGTCAGCAAAGTTTCCTCACCTGTCGTCCATTCGACATTTTCCGTCCCGAACTTTGCAATTGACTTTGAAGTCTTCAAATAATTTGATGCACTTTCTTTCCTGCTGGCAGACGGAAAGGGCGTGGTTGCAGGTGGGCAGCGCGTCCACGGGGTACGGGTCCTTTTCTGCAAGAAACGACAAAAGGCAGGGTCAGTCTTCGGCTGAGACTTCAGACTCTCAAAAATGGCTGTCTCCCGGGACGCCGACCTGTGTAGTCTGGCAGAAACTGACCAAACGTTTTGGTGACATCTTTTGCCTCTGTCATCAGAGCGATTGCAGCGCCAGCAACGAAAATTACCTTTGCCTTCCAGCAAAAACAGCACGTGTACAGAAAGACGCACGATACCAACTATGAGTTCTTAAATTATTGTCACAAGATCGTGGCCTTTTCCAAATACAATTCTCGCGGAAGTACCCTTAATTTTAGGAGTTTTCTCAAAATGCATGAAGAATCTACGACTCCGGATTCATATAATTTTCAGTGACTTAGAAGTGCAGCTTCTCAACTAGTGACCCGTCTTTTATGGAATTCAAAGATTTTTTACCGTGTACACAAGAACCCATCAACGATTCCTATCAATTCTCAGATAAATCAGTTTACATCCCGAAGCCAATTTCCGTAAGATCCTAAGTTGCATATTAATATTATCTTGGCATCCGCACCCATTTATTTTAGTGGTATCTTCCCTGGAGGCTTTGAAGCCAACATCCTGTACAAATTTCTCTCCGCCCTTAAGACTTTTAGTGGTATCTTCCCTGGAGGCTTTCAAGCCAACATCCTGTACAAATTTCTATCCGCCCTTAAGAGCGCCACATTCCTCACACACCCAATCCTGATTTCTCCATTCTCCCAATACTTGGTACAGAGTAAAAAAGAAGGAGCTCGTCATTACACGACTTTTTCTCCGGCCTCCTCTCACTTTACCTCCCTTGAGCCCAAATATTCTCTGCAGCATCCTGTTCTCAAAGACCCTCATCAACCTGTTTTCTTCCCTCAACGTGAGAGACCAGGGTTTGCACCCATACAAAACAACTGGCAAAATTAGAGTTTCGTTCGTTTTAATCTTCACGTTTTTTACGTAGAGCAGACGGAAAGACAAAAGAATCCGAACTGCGTTCACGCCACAAACGTCTTTGTCGTGAGAATTGGGGAGAGTGAGGTCACGTGGTCGCAGGAACCAATTGTATGGACCACCACGGCCAATCAGAGAATCGTCACGTGTCGACTGAAACGCTGGAAGTGAGTAAGATATTAAAAAGAACATCGTAACAAACTGATTAAGGAGTAAAGATGGAGATTCCGGCGATAACATTTAAACACATTTCACTTCTGTGGGTGTCATATGTGGGCTCTACAATGCGGGGGCCATTGCGGGTAGAAACACGTGCAACTAACCCGGTCAGCAGCAGATATTCATAACCAACTTCAGCTGTCGCTCACGGAATTCCATGTCGTGTCTTCAATTCGAGCCTCCCCCTCTGAAAGAGACTTTCCTTCCGTAGAGGAATTATCGGACACAATTTTATTTTGACGTCAAAACTTTCGCATATTTTTCTTGCTGTTATAATTCTATGTGGCACCTGCGCGATAGACTATAGGATAGTAATGCATCAAGTTCAGATCCTAGAAAGTCTAGAAGGAGACAAGGCAATATAAAAACTGATAAATAATAATGAATGATATTTAATAATGTAAAAAAATCAGCTCAAAACGATTTCCGGCATGAAGTAAGTTCTGGAGGAGGAAACTTCATGAGGAATTAAAGCCAATATTGTGTGAAATTGGTCATACGGAGGACGTAATTTCAAGTCTTGTTCGTTTATGGTTTTACCAATGAGTTCTGCACAATTTTCTTCTCGTCCAGTATTTACAGCAAAATTGAACAAATGATTTTATATCTAGAATAACAAAGCACAAGGCACAAAAGCTGAGTTAGTGAAACAGATTATTGGCTCCACTAACAATTCTTCTTATCTGCGTAGTTAAGTAGAATAAACTAATTGTGAATTAAGAACACGCAGAAGCAAAAGGCAGTGGCCCATTTGAAAGAAGATAAGTGTGGATAGAACTGGTTAACTTTGACATACGAACTTAAAGCATCCACAAAAACTAAATGTGCTCGCAATTGAAAACTTTTTGCAGAAAATGATTCCAGGAAATTCTGTTCTGTTGCTTGCGAGATTCACAATTATAATGTATGCTATATTAAAGAAGAGTTGCCTTTATGGAAAAAATGAACAAGGAATTCAGAGCACGAAAATCTCCTTCCGCAAGAGAAGAAGAATTTTGGAAGGGCCCTCCTTTAGGACTGTGATATTAAGTCGCCTGGCTTGCTCACCCACGACGTCCAACTCTGCTGAAATGCGACGGTCACAAGACGAAGAATCTACACGAAGAACAGACGGAGAAAGCAGACATCCAAAATGAGGGGGAGGATTTTCTCTTTAAACCCCGCCCACTGCATCACATTTGCATTATGCATACCGAATCTTTTCGTTTCGTGGTATAAAAGTTTCATGAGGCTGCTATTAACTGAATATAACACCACAGCGGGAAGGTGTCGAAGTATACCTTGCCGCTGGGAGAATATTTCGTCAAGTGTTTTGAAGACGGGCCGTGAGATATTTAATGCGGGTAGATACAAGGACTGCTCATCAGGGACTCTGGCGATCTTACGAGTATGTCGGGAATACGAAACGAAACAAGAAATGTGAGTCAGATACACGCAGGAAACGAGCGGAAATAAAAACCTCTGTAAATAAACCGCCACGCTAGAGAGATATTAATTTCCTCTGTTCAAATATTCTATGATTTTTCTTATTTTAATGCTTTATAAGAAAAAAGTTGATCTGTACAAGACATGAAACTGTTAAGGACTGCCTGTTATCAACTGTGTGAAAAATCCTCATGGGAGAGTTTCCTGTTGAAACAAAAATCGCATTGTATTCACACATATAGATCGTGCTAAAAAGAGCGTGTAGTTTGTGTTTGGGGCAGCTTTAAGACGTAGCTTACAGGCTTAAGAATCACAACTTAGACGCCCAATATAAAACGTTTGCCCCAATCCAATATTTATTTTTATAAAATTCGTACGTCATGTCTGAAAGCCTCAAAAGAAACTTTATTTTTTGTGCTGTAAGCAGAAACTGCAAGGCGCGAGAACCAGTCCTCAGACACACAAGTTGTCTACGTTACACGCCCATGTCCGAGGGAAAAGATAAATAATTAATAACAATCAGCAGCAACACTACCGTTACAGCAACGGGCAAATGACCCCAAGAAATCAGAATAGATGAAGCGCAAACATTTGAATCTTGTATCATCACAAATGTATGGAAATTAATTAATAAAAATTAGCATTAATTGTTGCGTCCTCGGTAACACCTGATGGCAATTTCTGCAAGAAACAAAAATAAATTATTAGCACGTACTGACAGAAAACACTTGTTACAAAATGAAGGTATGGAACACAGGCGACTTTTCAGGAACAATTCCATCGCAACCATTATTCACGAAATACAGTCCTGAGTTATAAAAGTCGATAAATGTTACTCCAGACAAGTCCACTGGAGAATACGCAAAATCGGCATTGAGGCAGTGCGCAGACGCAGAAGAGAAACACAAAATATTTATGTAGATCCAGTCAGATCCTTCGGAGCTCCGAGTACAAAGACGACAGCTGGAAGATCTATGGCAGCCCGTGAATATAACGGAGACCCGACCTGTTTCTGACAGGTTCAAAGTTACGATCAAGGAGCAACATTACACGGGCCTTACTCCGTCATGACGAAGCCTGCCTCAGTTTACGGTGAAACGCAATTGAACAATTATCCACTTAACTTTGAAAAATTTAAAAGTGTTTGAACAAAAGAGATTAAAGACTATTTCTGAATTTATTAAATTAAGATTAGTCCTAAAGATGGCAACTGAAATGTGTGCCGAAACGTTGGAAAACTTCCAACAACCGATACAGCTTATCCCCTAAAGCCGATATGCCTCATTCTCCAGCCTTTGAAACCTAAAGACAAGAATTGTTCTTACTCTACTTGAACAGTCTGGGAAAACTATTCAGGCCAGCTGAGTTATTGAAACACGAGTGACTTTCAGGGCTTTGTAAGTGTCGAGCCACTTCGTCGAAGACAACAAAGAAATCATCCACAGTCTGTAGGAAATGGTAAGGATGTAGAAGAGGTCCTAATTTTAAATCAGTTTGAAATGTCTTAACGAGCCCTATAAAGTGTAAACGAGAAGTATTGTTTAAACTTTGTTGGTATGTGCAGTACTTCTGACGCATTTTTCTTGGATGTGTGACACGGTTCATGCCAGGAAGTGATCACTCACTTCCTGTCCTTGTCCGAGAAGCAATTGATGCTGGTGAAAACACGCCCACATCTGTTTAAATTTTACCTCGACCGATCTAACAAACATCGTTGTCATTTTCAACCAGTGCACTCGGTAGCATGTTGAGAACTAACAACTATGACCGAAATGTTAGATCGCTACTAGCTCCATCTGCATTTAGTTATGAAGGTAAGTGAAGTGAATGTCATTTGTGACCTTCATAAGAGAAACAGCGAAAGCTGGCACCATCTTGCACTTAACGTCACTTGCCGATCAGAGTTGGACGTAAATAATGTAAAAAATAAATTAAAATAAAATATTTTAAACCTGTCATAAGTTTCAAGTTATGAGCGATACTTTGTTCAATCCCGTAAATAAACCAAGATCCACTGAGGTAAGAGTATGAAAGTATAAAGCGGCGGATGTTTCTGTATTATGAATTATTTTCTTAAATAACACTGGTCTTTAAGTTCCGTGCCCGGTTTACGAATCTACATAAACACTGTCAGCGTCGAGACGTCGAATACGGAGGAAATTTGATGGCTGAATAATTTAACTTTGTATTCCCTTTGTAGCTCGGATGCTTGCATCGAGCGCTGTACCCAATTTAACTTCGATAATGATGCAAGTATCCACTCCATCAAAACCTCCGGGATTGAGTGTCGTAGGATATTTACTTGAGTTTACCCGCTTACATTTACTTCTTCCGTTCTCCACTTTGTGTTAAAAGAAAGAAAATCCGTTTTCCTTCAGCATAATAGTCGATAAAGACGAGAGAACACCCCTCCCCCCCCTCCTGCCGCGGGGCACACGACGCGTTTAAAAAGTAACAAATATTAAACTTTCTCTTGTTCAACTGAAAATGTCTGCTTTCTCATTGGTTCTGCAGGTAATGTTCATTAGCTACTTCAATGAATTGTTCACTTATCCAATTATTTTTGTCCCAATTACCCAATAACAAAGCGTCGAACTGGTAAATCAAGGAATAATTAATCGGAACTGATATGGAAGGAAGCGGTCGTGGCCTAATATACCTGGACTTTCCTCAATAAACGAAGAGAAACTTCAGTCAGGGAAGCAGACTTCCGATCCGAGAACAGAATTCAGGAACTCCCGATTTCGAAGCAAGAATCGAATGTCACGTTCCGTGCAGATCTTTACTGTTGCTGCGATATATATCATTATTGTTGTTGTTGTTGTTGCAGAATTATTTTGTTGGCAAAGTGCTCACAGTGTTGTTACCTTTGGAATTTCGACAAATGTTTACGTTCCTTATCAATCTCTTTGATAGCTGACAGGAACACAGATTTAAGAAACTCTGCTAACAATTTCTGCATAAATGAAATTTGTATCTATTTTGGTTGTCCCCAATTGTCAGAATCTCGTAATATTTTTAAAGTATTTATAAACTACCCTTAATAAATAATGCAGTCTGGTAAGGAGACTTACATCCACTTTATTAAATGTCCTACTGACATATAAACTAAGCAGATTCAATTAAATTAAGTCCGTCTGTCTGTTTACGTCTCGTTACCAGAAGCAGATTCAATTAAATTAAGTCCGTCTGACTGTTTACGTCTCGTTTCCAGAATGCATTACTTATTAAGAGTAGTTTATAAATACTTTAAAAATATTACGAGGTTCTGATTGAAGCGTTACTTTTCTATAATCTGTTTCCCGCATCCGACATTTCTCTGTTCCACTGCGTTTGTGGGGCTGCAATGTCGTATGACAGAACCTATTTAAGCATTAGAGAAGCTTTAAGGTGGCTGTCATAAAGAAACTGGTTATTAAGTTCAACAGCTGCTGTGCGATTGTGGACCTTATGGAATAATGATTATAGGACTATTTGTGTCTCTTATATCGTTGCCTGATAATCCTTTTAAGGAATTCCCTGCCATGTGATTTACATTATTAGGGGTTTATTAGTTCGTCTTCAGTCTAAAACGGAAACTTTCAGACGTTATGCCGTACAGACGAGGGCTCCATTAACATTTTTAAAAAATTGTTTTTTAAAATTATTTTCATCACAACGTGCAACAGTTGCATTCTCAACAATAGTTAATTCTAATGATTGTTGCGTTCAGAATCATTTTTGAAAGATTGTAAATTTAAATTCTCATTCAAATATTTTGATCATTACCTCGTTAATAACGTCACTGGGACAGAAACCGTTACTCTCATATGTCAAAGAATTTACAAGTTTATTTTTAAAAAAGACTACTGGCCTTCCATGACTGTGAACAAGAATTCTGACGACATTTTTTTAGTCCTGTCTGTCCAGCTGGAACAGGGCAGCAAGTGAAACGGAATCTCACATCGTTCCTGCATTACATTCACAGAACCGAACTTCACGGCGCACTGAGAACCATTCCTCATCCAAAGCTCGATCTCCGGGGCCTCTTCTGCCCCCTCCCCCCCTCCCGGGCCCCTGCTTCGTCGCCATTCCCTCAGCTGCACTAAGTTGTCGCATTAATACAAATTACGTTCCTTGTAGCCCAAATAATCACGCAGACGTTTCGCTAAACAGAACCACGGAAACAAAAACATGCGAGTTGCTTAAAATGTGACTTCCATTTCTAGAGCAAAATTTTGAAAATCCTATTACACAAGGAGATAAGAAAGGCTTACGAACAATCCAATTGTTGAAGTTGCGGTCTAGCTTTTAACTCAAACCCAGCTTTTGGTCACCAGCGTATTCGTCACTATTCAAGGCGAGCAATTGTTTAATTGTTGAGTAAAAACGTTTTTGAAAATGCCCAGTGACAAACCCGTCCTCTCCCGGCTTCAGCGAGACATACAAACACCTCGCGTGGAGGTCTGAGATGAGGAAATTTATTATTTTCTTCCTGTAAATACGATTTAAATAAAATAATACAACTTCGGGCGTCCGCCCTATGCCTGTGTTTGAAACTTCCTTTCATTTAAAGGGCCCCCACAAAGTACCATTTTATTAAAATTGAACTCAGTTTTAACTACAATGGCCGCACTGCGTAATCGTAACAGGAATCGATTAAATCGGATTAAACAGCTCGGTTAGTTACACGGTAAACACAGTAATCATTCAATAAACTAACATGACGTGCAAAAGTGACGAATTTGTCCCGTGTCAGAAGCGACTGTTTCGGAAGCAAGCATCTTTTTAAATTCCCTTCGATAGAACATCTTACATTATTATTTTTACTACAGAATCGGCGTTTGAATCAGAACCAACCTCTTGAAATTTTTTGATAAGAATTTCAAATCCTGTCACTGCAGTTTTACACTTTACATTCCACAAAGTATTTCGCAATATGGTCTAAATCTATTAATCGATAATTTTCTTTTTCAAATAGCTTGAAACTTTATCTATTATCTGTGTAAAAATCAGCACACCACACGCACAGCTTAGCAGCCAGACGGGAATCCAGGTATCGTGATGCGATTTAGACCACGTACAAGGCAAATTTTCAAGGCGTCCAGACATTTACTCGAGCCGAGCTCCGTCCAAGTTTTAGGCTACAACCTTCTTCGTTTACCAACCAACTGCGCATTCCTAGTAAATAGTAAATATAAAATGTAGTCTGTGCAGTTAAAACTGAATAAAAGACGGTCTGTTCAGGGGCCTTAATATCTAGTTTTGTGGCATGCCGGAGGAGATACGCGCATAAATACGACAGCCGGAGACTCCAGTACTCAGTTGGAAAGACATAATTAGCGGGAAGTTAGCAGAACAACAGAAGTAAAATAATATTACAGACGGAAAACGGGACACGTCGTAATTGGGACGCGCCTCTGATCCGAACATCGAGGATTATCGGCAAGTAACACACAGTAACAGTCGCATATGTCGAAAAATTGCGGGAAATAGTTACGATTACTGAGGAAGTTGGCATCACTGGGGGACAAAATACGAAGCGGCCATTTTACCGCTCTCCGAAGGTTATTAGATGTTGTAACATGTGTCAATAACGAGTGTTTCTACCGACTGATCCACACATTTTTATATATCACCTCTGGTCTTATGTGATCCATAAACAATTATTTCGCTCGCTTCTCATTTTATTTGCGCTACTGAACGACCATCCTCTGATCCAATACAATTCTTGTTCCATGCAGCTACAACGCGAAAGAATTGAGTTTCAATCCTCCGGCAAGCAACTCATATTACCCTCAGTCAACACCAATTTGATCTCAATAACTCCGCTTCTTTGCATCCCCTTTCCTTCAGCTCAGGTTCTTTCAACTTCGAAATTATTAGCGGTGTAAGAAGAAAGAGGGTCTCTTTCTTTCGAGGGAAAGGGATGAGACGTGGCGCTCTAGGGGGCTGATCCCGCTATGGAAAGTGGGAGCGAGCGACTGTGGAGGATGCGGAGGAGAGGCGAGATGCATCGCGTGCACTGAGGTACAGCGGCGGAGACCGCGGAAAATTCCACGTGTCGTCTTGTACCACGCGTAGAGAAACTGTCATAAGGACAAATATTATTTTCTTATCCCAGAATTTGCCTAAAAGGTGAAAATAAAGCCACTCTACTTGCAGCGTAAATGGTATGTGCCATCCGGTACTTCTAACCTCACTCCGGGATAACACATTCATATGCTGTGAGGTTCTTATGCACTTCTGCTTGACAATACGCAAGCTCCTACCACTCTCTGCGTATTTGTCCATCTTTGCGTACGTAATGACACAATTGGAAAACACGTAGCATCGAAGAATCTTACTGCGTTAAGCACGTAAATACAAAATGGTTAGTGACAAGCAGTCAAATGAAACTGGAGTCTACAGAACTCTACAAGGCATCTCTTGTTACACAAATACCAAGCAGAACGACAAATCATCTGGGCACGAGACTTATTTTTTCATATGGCGTGTAATTCGAGAGATATGGGGTGTTTAATACGCAAAGGGGATTTACGAATACATTCCTTGCCACACATCTGAATCTTAAGGCGTTTCCAAATTAGTTTTCTGTTCGAAAATGTAATACACTTTGCTTTTTGAATAATAAAGATATCGGTAATTCAGTTTAATTAATTCATTAAAACATTTTAATTTGTTAATATTCTTACAGCAAAACAACAAAACAATGTGTTCTTAAAGACAGATAATACAGCAGCGCAAGATGACCTAATGATGAGATAAAATCGAAGAGTCTAAGTGAAAAAATAAATCCTAGCGGATATGAACAAATAAGACGCAAAAGGTTACAGAATGCCATGAAGCTAAAAATTATTTTTGTTCAAATGTCAACGTCCTTGCAAATAAAGCAATTAGCAGAAACGTATCTGGCAGAGAAAAGTAACTTTGACGTCGTACCATAAAAGTAGAAGTGACTTCAGGTTTCTTATTTGGAATGCGCACACCAACAGAATGAAATTTCGAACACAAAATAATTATCTTGTAATGAGGAGCTCAATCATCTGTAATTTTCACCAAATATTATTAAGGTGATGAAATCAACAGCAGACGGCACCAGGTAGAATCCTCTTTAACTGTGCTGAGTGTGAGAGAAAGGGCCGGCAATGGATAAATAATTACCTGCGATGAGTTTGTGTGTACCTAGAACACACACACATAATGTGTACATGCCTGAAGTGAGAATGTACGAGTCTGTCTGTGCCCTACCAGACAGCGCTATCCACGCAATTTGCAATATACAAATAGCCAAGAAACAAAACCATCTCTGCTTTCCGTAAAGCCAAAATTACAGTTTTAAGAAAAAAACTTTTATTCGGTTCTTGTGTGACACCCTGTCAACAGTTAAGTTTACATAGCATAAATGGACTTACGCAAACTTAGGCAAATTAACATTTATGATATTTAACAGCGATTTGTTTTATACAAAAGGTTCAATTTCTACAACGATTATTTTTACGCGAATTTCTTCCTCAAAAAAAAAAATACAATTTTTATTCCAGTAGAAATTCGAAACATGTACATTTCAACTATAAACTACAAAAATTGACATTTCGTTATTACAAATTCTAAACAGGTCCTCATTTCTCACTTCTCCCATGCGTGCTGCATGTCTCGCCAATTCTACTCCTTCATCTGTTCATATTGTCAACCCTACCAACATCATTACAATTACAAATTCACGGCTATGAGATTTTAACCGGAGTCCTGTAACATCTTGGCTGGGAATCGAAATTTTCTCCTCGGAATTCCGTCCCCAAAGACTGTCGATGCGCTGTTAATGTCCTGGGTCGTGACGTCGTGGAGACGATTTCTTTAGGACGCTGGTATCTAGACTGCGTCACAACCCAGAGGAACAACATCGACAACTTCACCGCCGTGAAAACGTCAAACCACACAATGCACGTTCTTCTGTCGGGTTAGAAGATGTGAAGTAGCAGATTACCACGAAGCCGATAAGGAAGTCTATTCTGAACTACGCTCCTCCTTTTTCCAGCCCGTAATCCTCTGACGTAGAGGAACAGATAGGTTTGAAAACGCAAACGTTACAATGCAATAGAAATATCTGTCAACATGTTCGGAGCAACGCGCTGAAAGGAAAGATATTGGTCCGCTTGTTAAAAATGCTCGTCGCCTGGAATCATTCTCCATGTACGGCAGCAACATAATAAGAATGTATTCCCTTATAATCAGGAGCCAATATCAAGCACAGATAACAAGCTTATTTGTGTCAACACTCACAAACGCACGTTATGACTACTCCGCTAATAAACAAACAAACATCTTAACGAGAGCTCTAACCACCTTTCTAACAATTAGGGTTTCCCTGTTAGGGAGACCACGTCGTCATCATACGACGACCCTCGTTTGACGCTGACTGCAGTCTTTGTTACCATGCTGTTCTTAGTAACAATTCTGTTACACATTTCCCAGTCTTATTATCAGTGGCTGTAAAGTCGTTGAAGGACCCAGGATTCCTCGCACAAGCGAGGTTAATCCTTCTTCTTATACGTTTCGATGGACTCGCAGGACGAGCGATCAGTGGTATTACTGCAAGTCTTTTCGAATTTTCATAAACTGACGAATTGAAAATCGGAGTCGAATCAACTCTTGAACCATCAAGCCTCAAACAATGGACAATGCCCAGCACAGATTACTCACGATAATCAAACACTCTCATAAACCCTCAGGGAATCATAAGAGTTGTTTCACTAGTCTACTTATAACTTATTTTATGAGGACACAAAGTTACAAAATGTGACCAACGAGGCCTCGAAGTAGGGGCTGAGGAGTTTTGGATGAATCACGACTACGAGACTGAAAACGCGATCAGTGGATCATTAACGGATCGGAGGAGCGACAAATGGAAATGAGAGATTCATATTTATCGTTCAGCGAAGCGTAGATGATCACAAAATGGACAGATTCAGCAGGGGAGGGCGGGACTCTGGGGGTGTATTTTAAGCTAAAATCACAAATAAAACACCAATAAGTGCGTTTCACGTAGCCGCTTACTTCCATGTAATTCATATTCGGACACCCCGTAATGCAACTGTAATAATATTAACAGTAACCGACCTTCAACATTTGCATGTGGGTTAATCAGCAATCGTTACTTGGCGTTTGAGAATAAAATATTGTAAGTGGAGTACAGGAAAATACACGTTGTCACTTGTAACAGACGTTTATAGCCGGAAAGAGCATTAAGATCAGAATAAAAAATTGCTGGAGCGGGTGTTAGGCGCCGCTCTCTTAAATTATGAAGCTTCTAAAAAAATTCTTCCCCCAACTTCTCTCACTACGTAACAGAGACTTTCCCGAATTTAATTATAATTTTAAGAGAGTCAGTTTTACAAAGAAGCAGCGCTGTATCATGGACACGGAAGGAGACGCGTCAAAAGTGAGGATGAGAAACAATACACAGGCGGAAAGGAAACGGCAAACTTTTCAATTCATGATTCAAAACCATTATTTTTTAAAACAAGATTCGACCATCCCATCTAAGAGAGTTCATCTGTAAACTTAATAAATCGCTTTTTGCATGTTAAGAATAATACGAGTAGCAAAGGAGACTCCAAAAGAGGGTGAGGGGAAAGGAGGTCGGGGGAGGGGGGGGAACAAAAGTTCCAGTTTTTTGATCGCAGAGGACGGAGAGAGGCTTTGCAAGAGCTGCAGAGGCCTGCGTCATCCCAGACTCAGAATTCAAACGAGGTTTGCACCTTTCACAAACTTCGCACGAGACAACACGAAGACTGCTGCAATATTAATAAGGACCGGTTAATCCCTTCCTCACTGTTAGATGCGCGTTTAAAATACTACATCAAGGGTCTGCATTAAGCCCAGATTTTCCACCCATTCTCCTCCTCTTAAACGATGGATAACATTCTCAGGCACCAGGTCAAAGTTTAATGAGAATCTGAGACAATTTTTGGATATCTAAAGAACATTCGAACAGAAGGAACTGATTTTGTAGACGTTCCGTTCCAAATCGAAAGCTTCCTGCCTCACTGGTTGCCGGAATTATCGCCACTGAGGGTAGGAGTTCAGTATTTGGTTATTGGGAGTCGACTCGTAGGTAAACACCAATGTTTCGGAGAAACATATTTTTTCCATCTTCAGGGCCGAACAAGAACAACATCGACATTTTCACGGCCGTGATAACCTCAGGTTCATTACGTAATGCTAATTCTCTTTCCTCGGGAAAGGAGAGCAATGCAGCAACTATTTTATCTCTGTCGAGCGGAAATACTGCATTTGTGGCAATATGATACCAACGGCGAACCACGCAGGGCAATGTAGTCACATTTCTTACATAAAGTGAATTTTTAAATATAACGATATCAAGGAAGAACAATATTTAGTCCGAAGATGGCTGTCTTCTGGGTTCTTGCGCCACGTAGTCTGGTAGAAGTTTACCAACGTTTCAAAGGTCCTTACTGACTCCATTATCAGGGCGCCGCGACCGCCGTGAAAACCTCAGATCCTACAATATTTATTAAGTTATAAGAAGCGGCCCTAAAACTTCTGTCTATAACACACGGTACAGAATTGAGAATTAAATTACTTTTCTATTAAAGTTAAAAACTTTACGCTTTGAAACACTGATTTTTTTTAAAATTTTTATGACACAAGGATCATTCAAATTGTTAACTAACGGCCTATCATTAAGGCATTCAGTTAATGGCTGCAGATGGCGAAAAGAGGATTGATTATCCGGCGTCAGAGCGATTACGTTATGCAAATTTGCGGATTAAATCAGCTATACGCTCCTAGGAATCAATTTGCATATTTGAAGCACTCCGTCTTTAAAGAGAGGTCAGTTATGTCGATGGTGAATGATTGATAAAATCGATAACTCAAGATTTATAGGACCAAGATATATTTGGCTAGATACAAGATTGGCAAAGTTTGGTGGAAGAAATTTAAGTACATAAAAATACTTCTAGAAACAAGTGGCATGATTTATTGAAGTACATTTTTATTAAACTCCAATGCGCATTTAAACGAGTTGAATTTTCCAAAAATTTAAGAGAGCCATGAACGAGTGGCGGCTGACAAGAGTGGGAATCAGTGGCTGTTGTGAAGAGATGAACACTTGCACAAATTCCTCAATGCGCAGGAGTTCCACCTCTGCGCCAGCCATACGCCCTAACGTAGCCGAGACGCTGCAGGAACTTGGAAGGACAGGAGGACTCTGGTCGCCTTCGAATAAACGTGGTTTTCCTCCGTTTTAAAATGGGGAGACTGTGCCTTAAACTAAATTAGTAAAATTCATGGTTAGAACATAACAGCGTCGTTAATCTGAGAAACAAAGAAAATATCAAAGGGGGAGATGTCAGGTTCTGAAGGCGGCGAGGCTACGTTTGGGTTCCATTAAAAAGTTGGGAATTTTATCGAGAATTGAGCGGTTTTAAACACGGTGTTAATGATGTTTGTGAATAATTAGAAAATTCTGTGATGTCAAGGTTTAATGTGTTATCTCTATTTGCTGCGAGGTTGATACTAGTAGCTATTATTATGGAAGGAACATACATATTGCCTAAAAGACGAAAGGTAAGGAGCCTTGCCCTGTTTTTAAAAACTATACTTGATATTAAAAATGCTGAAGGAATGTTGCAAAAATATCCCTTAGGACATCGGGGTTTCGTAAGGCCTTCGCACTGCGAAATTGACAGCTGCCGCCATGTTGAAATTTGTTACTTAGGCTGAAGAAAGTTGTCCATAACTTTCCCTTCGAGTCAGTTCAGAGCGGGTCAATGAAGAAAGGGCGGGCGTGGAGTGAGGAAAATGTTTCTCATCGCACTTCAAGATCGATTTATCGATGCAATGCATAAAAGATTAGCTCCTGCAAGGTTAAGTTTCCTGGACTGTTGGGAGGAACTCTGAGTAAGAATAAGAAGAGGTGGATTAAATTGTTTATCATTTTAGCTGGCGACTCGCACACCTTCAACGCTTCTCTGTGCATTATCTGAGAAAGGGAATAACCGCAAGATGTCGCAGATTCAGAAGACGAAATCCACTTCACAGAGCGTCGCTGTGTTTGCGTATACAGCAACGAATTTTGGATGCATGGAGTCGTGGAGATAAAATCCTTGCACTCCAAGAACAAATGGAAGTGAAGTGTTAAATGAAGGCCTGCAAAGGAAGCGAGCGACATCGCACTGGCCATTAAACGTGAACTTGGCTACATTTAATTTATTCCTGTCAGCAGCTGAAAGGTCACTACACTGACCGAGTGACCTCGGCTCTGAGAGTAAAACCGGTGCATAAATGCCTTCGTTTCACGTTTGTCGATCAAATTAACACAGCAATGCGCACTTATTCTGGGTGCGTTGCTTTTAAAGGCGTCTGAGAAATTCTTGGAATCCAAAGTGATAATTTGAGTCAATAAAAAGATAGATCTGCACCCTCAGTGCTTCGGCTTTGAGAATTTTCCAGCGAAATACTTGATCTTATTAACCAGGCGAGAACTGACTTACACGGCTGTAATTCGTTCATGTAGAAGGAACAACACACGGCAGTTTCAAGAACGTATATCACGTGACCTGTGTCATGTTATTACGACGACAAAATCACACGAGATGGATTGATCGGGGAGGTAAGAAAGGAACAGAGAAATTTTGGTTATAAATCCTGTACGGAAGGGACCAACCGGTACACCTTGCGTGAATGAGAGGAAAATGTTGAAATAAATCATATGGAACTTTAATCCTAAGGTGTGCTCAGTAGAGGGACCGATGTCAGTGTGTTGTGAACACGGTAATTAATCTCTGGCTCTCATAAAAGTCGGAAAATTTCTTAATTACCTGAGCGTACAATCAGATTCTCAACAAGGACAACGCTACATGGAGAGACTCTTAAAGAAATCGCGTTTAGGTGATGACCATTTTGACGGATTTGCGTTACATGATTTGCGTATATTTCCTTGTATTGTCACGTGGACAACATTTATAGTCTACGACATTATCGGTTACGACGTTCACAAATTTAGTAGTATGCCTGTAATTAATTCGTCGTCATGCGAGTAGGATAAAGCTTATCAGTGTCTGTGTCACTTCGATATCTGATGAACTAGCCATTACATTCAGCTGGGACGTATAAACACATTACAAGCGTATATATGACAATTGTACCCTGGTGTTTTTGTATAATGCTGATAAAACACTATAATCTCGAAACACACTTTTCTTGAATCTGAACTCATGGAAAATGTTAAAAAGAGCTATGAAATTCTAGTAAGATCCTCTAGTTCCTTTCGAATTGGACAAACATTTATCTTCATTACTTATACGTAGTTATTTCAGGACGAGAGTGTACAACTGTGAAGTGAAAATATGTATCAATACACACTTGCATGTTTAAGTATTTTTTTTTAAAAATTGTAATTTCACAGTTTGTAAATAATGGTAAGTTTTGTATAAACGCCTATAAGAAACCTTGGTTTTCGGGAACAAATAAAGCCCTCCCTCTTTGATTATCCCAAAACTTGCATTGTAAAAAAAATATGGGTCGTCGCCGAAATCAACAGGCGAACGTGACTGTTCCGATTAAATATTTCATACACAGAAGCACGAAATGCATATTTCGGTCCGAGTGTCTGCCTATGCGTCCAATTTCCGTAAACTGTTTCGTGTTGCATCAAATAAAAAGCAAGTGGGACTGAAAAGGCTCCAAATTCAAGTGAGCATAAAATCGATATAATCGGATTACATCGATCTGGATTTAGTCGTAATTAATAGTGTTCATATAAAGCCTAAATTGGTGTACGTGTCTCTTCTTTGTGTTTTCAGTAGCAACAAAATGCAGTTTCCGTGTTGGCTGCTGAGTTCCAACAGTGACCCCTGACCTTTGCTATTGCACCAATTGTATTCTATGGGATGCGCGTTCATTTCGTCATAGCGAACTTTCTTAACAGGGCGCAAAACTGCGTCATTTCTTTCCTCAAGACAGCGAAAATTGAAGCCACTTTGTGCGATCATGTATGTACATTACAGCCTACTTGTGAGAAAATTTAAATAGGAGAAGCAAAAATTGTGAAGAAATTTGCAGGCTGAAACTCTTAATACTTTATAAACTAAACACAAAAACAATTAATCCGTGAGGACAAGCAATTATTGAAGAGACACAACAAATTGTGTTGGTGTTTTATTCTTGGATTTTGGCGGCGTGTAGAATCGTCAGTAGATGCTAACGTTTCGGAGAGACATACTGCTTCCATCTTCAGTTCCACTCGCACATTACGAAACCTACCAGCCACAACTCGAAAAAAGAAATTCCTCGTTCATCTGGCGTTTTAAAATAACAACCAAATATTTTCTATTTATTCCTAAATTAATCTTGATAGCTGTGTGGATATTACCACGGATTTTTACGATTTATTTTATGTACACGTACATATGAACGTTATTGACCACCGCTGTTCATAAAGTGAATTTCATTCTCGTTTGCTTCGATAATTTAAATATAATACAGGCAACACCTATGATTTCCCTCCGGGCCGAAGAGTGTCTGTTAATAATGACCAACATACGGCGATAAAGATGTACAAATACTAGAAATTAGTTGGTATTGTATCATCACAGGAGGAGGACATTCTGTTCTTCTGGCGATGACAAAACAGAAGACGGCGAAGTTTGCATTTTATAGTAAATGAAAGATATTTTACCTTTTTTTGTCAACTAGGAGTAGTCAGAATTTGCAATGAACGCATGTGGAAACTCTGTGTATGCCGGTAAATATCACATCATCTCAAGTCCTGTCATAATTACAAAATGAAACCAACGATTTCGAGGTACAAGCTGGAACTTCAGTTATCCACAAATAGGTTTCAGATCAAATGTTCAAATATTACTCGCTCTGTAGCTTCAGAGTTGAAACCACGTTTTTGTCTATCGCAAATTCTCATTGGTTTTGTGGACGAGTACTGCAGAAAGTACTACCATTTTCACTTTCTTAATGCAATCTATTTTATATAAAGTTTCCGATCTGTGAAAAGTTAACTGCACAGAGTCACTAGCAGAAACAAGCGCACATGAATGAAAGCAGTTAAGTGTGTTTAAGATGAGTTAATGCTCAATATCTTGTTCGGTTTCAACTTTGCTAGTTCAATTAAGCTTCTGTGCTCATTTGGATACTTGGCCGACAAATACTCGTACCCACTTAAGACGTGATCAGAACGGGACGTAAGGCTAATGGAAATTGCTTTCGCAAATAGGAAGCGCGTAAAATTGTTTTAAATACGCAAAAGATGTCTAATACGTACTCCCGTTCAACATGTTCACGTAATGAAGTTTTCAGACTATTATTCATTCCTTGTATTGAGTTACAAAAGCCATTTCAAGACGACATTGCCACAGCTTCTTTCGTCATCTGAAGACTCGATCCTCGTCTTCGCAATGGAATTTCATAGTGCAGTTGTTACGTCACAGATTGCCCCTAAATTATATCATATCATGAAATGCTATAATTTACTTTGTGTTGATTTGAGTGCAATAATCTCTACCTGTGTGAATTAGAATTGCCACCTTAATCCTAGCAGGAGACGACAGCCCGTGTGGTAGTTGTGAGAGACTGGAATGAGAATGTCGAATGATCGGAGAATTGGAAAGGATATGGAAGGAAGCTATGCTGGCCTAATTTACATAGAGGAATTCAGAAGAAAGAACACGAAAACCTTCAGGCAGTGTCGCTAGTGTCCGGGTCGAGATTGCAACTAGAGACCTCTGGGACATGAGGTTAAGCCGTCGGTGATGTTTGGTGACGTATCACAAATGTAGTGGAGATAATGTGTGGGCACCAGAACGTCTTGAATATCCGCAACTAAAGTCTGAAAATCGACCTCGAAGAGACGAGCAGAAGTTACCGGGTATTTTCGACAAACGTATTTTTGCAGGCCTTTATCAAGGTTTAACCGTGGTCTACGGCGGCATGTTCATGTCGACACGCAGTGCCATGTCGCGTCTCGTCTCTCAGAAGGGCCAATAATTTCACAAAACAATTGACAAGAGTTCATACTTGCCACAAAGACAGTTTGAAGACGCTGAACCAACCACAACGCCCCACCCTCTCGCCTGTACGAAACACCGTCGGCTTCGTGTTTATGAATTGTTACGACAAGCGTGGAGGGTAAAATATATTAAGCGGAAACACTCCCAAAGACGTTAATTCATAGCAACCGGCTCAAATTAATTTTCTGGGTTCAGAACCAGCAATTCCAAAACCGACAACTGAAGAACATAAAATTGATCCCTATCGAAAATATCAAAAACTTCTCCTTTGTATTTATTTCAACGTCACAACGTTCAAATCGCTTGTCTCTGCTGCACTAAAACCACTCGGTAACTTCTGCAGAAAGTCGTTTAAATAATTATTTCAGAATTTTTGATAATTATACTTGAGTATTTTTGTTTTAAGATAAAGACGTACGGACGTCATGTACAGTTAAAATTATAAATACGCCTTTAATATTTACGCCAAATTAAAAAAAAGCAGAAGATTTCGAGCAGATTCGTCGACTGCTTGACTGACTTTTAAGTGCAGCTGATAATTCAAAAGCACAACCGATTCTTGGCAAAGGAACGTTTTACACGAACTCCAATCCTGTTCAAAGACAGTTTTATGGAAAAATGGCGCTAACGCAGTGCCAGCTGCTTCGACGGTGTAGAGGCTTTGGAGGAAAAGTAATGGCGTACGGCCCGTACGGAACAAGGCTTAGGACAAATAAAAAAGAACTGTCGCTGTTCTTAGTACACGTCCGTAATTTTTATTAATGGGATTTAGAGCAAACACACGCGGACGCGAGGATATTCAAATAACCGTAATTTTTACGTCACATCACATTTTATTTTGGACTTTGGACATTTCTAGGGCTTGGATATTGTTGCACGGAGTTTACAGCATTTAGTGGGAAAACCTCTAGCAAAACGAAGGTCTGAAAGACAGACGAGCATATTTGATTTTTAATAAATTACTTTTTCCTTCTGTTCAGACACCGAATTAAACATTTTCAGACTGACAACCAGAATTTAATATTTATACGAAAATATTATGCTTAAGAATAAAAGAACTGAACGGATGTTAGGCGAACAATTTTAAACATACGACCATCAGCGAATCCCACAGACAGACAGTCGTAAGCACTGTTCAGAAACATCGTTCGCTAATGTCAGCCTACGTCTGCACCCGGCTTAACATACCGATTGATTTTCTCCTTTTAAAAAGTGAGCACACACACAAAATCGCAGGAATGTTGGCATCACTGATTACTACTCACAAAACAGTGACCTCAGAAAGTCTAGTGATTCAAATACCTCATAGCATGTGCATGGTAGTTCATAAAACATAGCATAAAAAAACACATTTGACGTCTGGCCTCCCTACAGTTCTTTGACGTCACTGTAAATTAGAGTGGGCGAGGATTTGTTTCAGACATGAGCTAATTAAGGCGAGAGAAGGTCGTAACTGCGGTCCATATACACTTGTGACCCTTAATGGACGCCAGTGATTATCATCATCCAATGCTCTCAAGCGTGACCTTTAAGACTGACGTTGCTACGGAGCTATGAAAATTGTATCTTACCAAATCTGTATACATACAAGTGAGGAATGCAGATATAATTTCTTTTAGACAGGCTGTCTAGTGTCTTTGATTTTACACACTTACTTAGCTAACTAACTAACTAACTAACTATCTAACTAACTACCTAACTAACTAGATGGCTTACCGAACCCGAAGGTTCATAACCGAACTAACCAAAGCCCTCCACCAGACTCTGTCCTGGGCCAACAAAATCCAGTCTCCTTCGACTCCTATCTCCCATAGATCCCGCCTGAGATTATCCTCCCATCTACGTCTAGGTCTCCCCAGCGGTCTCTTCCCCTCAGGCTTCCCAACCAATACCCGGTGCACACCTCTTGTCCCATCCATGCGCGCTACATGCCCAGCCCATCTCATTCTTTTCGACTTAATCACGCTGTCAATGTTGGGGGAGGAGTACAGATTTTTAAGACATGATTAGCGACTGTAAATACAGCCAGTGCAGTTGCACTACGGTTAATTAACACACTATACGTAATGACTGAAGGAGGTTTAAGCGGGACGTGACAATCCACACAATTACGATACTGCGTGCACGAGACTTTGTAAATCAGGAATTAAATGAAGGCTCAGAGACTTAGGACAAACAGAGTTCGGTGCGATGCGAGGAATACGAAGCAAGTCAACGAGAAGCGAAACTTTGCGCACGAAGAACACTTCCGTTACACGCGTTGCCATTCTCAGCACGCGTTGGACCAAAGTTCCTAAAGAAAGCCTTTAGCATTTTAAAAACTTGTCATACGCCTCATTTCTTAAACATTTTTCAATGTTCCTAAGCCAAGTTCAATCACAAGCGGCGAAACTTACAATATCTAGAACTATGTTTGACAGTGTATATATGAGCAATGAAAATGAACACTGAAGACAGCCGTAAGGGGGCCGATAACCTTAAGAGAAAAATTCTGGTTACAATGTGCTCTGAAGTTCGTAACACTGATACATCTGTGTGATTACCACATTGAAATCCACTGCTGTGGAAAATTATAGTCTCATTCCAAACACACGTTTAGATAAGGAATCATGATCCAAACCGATCTCGTCATTACAGTTTTGGTGTTTTGAAAACGCTCTATCAACTGCTGAGTTTGTACAGCGTCCCACGGCGTATGACGGGATTAAACTCCGCAACGTCTAAAGACCCTGGCAGAGTTCCATTTCTCCGCACCTTGCCTAATTGCCCCAGAAGCACCGAAAGGGTGGTCGGAGGGCGCGCTTCCGTACTGCTGGGTCATTGCAACTGGAAAGGAGTCTGTGGCGACGTTGCGGCTAACTCGCTCCTTTGGGCTAAATCATCGCCAGCGTACTTGGCACTGCTCCCGATTTAAAAACGTTCCTCGTACTGAGTAGGGAGTAGCATGGCGCCATCTGTCATCTTCGCCCCGGGTAACCTTGGGTCCGGTTTGCACTGGCCTTCCTATGACAGCTGAGATTTAGTCGACTTTCCTCTTGTCCAACTCGAATACGAACATCCATCTTGTTGTCAAATTGTTCCAGGAAGTTCCTGTGGATGACAACGAAGTTATTTTTTGAAACCAGGAAGGCTTCATGAGTAAGGGCCCTCAAGACGGACTGCGTTCGGCGTTCGAACGTTGCCTGAATGTTTAAATGACTGGAGGGAGCAGCGACCACGGCCGATGGAAAACGCTGTTCCTATCTTTATCAAGTGGCCAAGCGCTAACTTTCCGGTCGGCACTTTTCAGATTCAGGATGGAGAACAACTTGGCTCTTGAGATCGAATCCAGCGGTTCGCCGTTCACTGGCATCGAAGGCCACGTCTTCTTTCAAGCATCACTCAGCTTACTACAGTAACCGCAGAAACAAAAGCCTCTTTTCTTCTGGACTGACGTGACTAACTCCGACCGAAAAGAAGAAAAGTTCTCATGATATCCAAACTGTCCACGAAGGTCCAGAAGACAATATTATTATTTACAGGCTTAGCAGAGGCATAAACACTGTGATTGATTCCATCATTTCCGTCCTAAACATCGTTCTGCGTTGAACGATCTATTTCATAAGATTTCAGACCGATATTTAATTAAAAAGACTTTCGACAACTCAGACAGTTTTGTGCACACACACACAGAATTCTGGAGCTTTAATGTGCGTTGCTGCAATGAATAATTTTGTTCCTACGAACACTTTCATTGTTTCAGACGAAATGAGAAAGTTGAATCGCACTTCCTTGAATTTAACCCCGAGATATTTTTCGCCACAGAAAGGGAGGAGCCAAGAGATAAGAGTGCGGAGATCTCTGTTCTGTTTAGAAGCGCGCTCCTTCAGGTACGACATTTTGACAATTCTCCTTCACAGCCGCCGGCGCGAAAGTACGAGCAGAATTTGAGGTTGCTCTGGTTGGGCAGAAAAGCATTATCATTAAGTTTACGTCATAAACCAAACATTGTGTTACAACTAACGCGTTTGTGTTGCATGAACAATTTTGTTCCATTGTATAAACCAGGTTTTTGATCTCAAATCTCTTGTCTCCTTTTATTAAAAGTGAACAACTTTCTGATTTATGTTCGCAATCTGGATGCTGTGTTCAACTGCAGGCAATAAACTTCAAGGGCTCCTTTGTTACGAGTTTGTCCACTTTCACAGGTTCTTCTCAGGTACAAAATAATCAGCACAAAATAAAATTTCATTTGAGTAGGCGAACGGATTTGTCAGCCGAAATGTAATCACGTGTTCCTCTCGCGAATTGTCTGCTGGCAGGAAACACGAGTTCGTATGGGCTGGAAGTAAAATACTAAGTGTAATATAAACACTGTATATTATTAGGCCGAAAGTGGTTATTTATTACACTCAATAAATATTTTGAGAATGAATGAAAATGTTTCTTGGAATAACAAAAATTAACAGAAACCAAGTTAACGGCGATTATTTAAAAAAAAAACCCCTCTAATTCTGAAAATGCTTACTGAGCTCGAAAAACTGTGGGGTAATTTAAAGACAAAGAAATGTACAACATGTATTAATTTCGCAAATGTTTTTGAATGAGTGTTGAAAGAAATCTGCAGGTTTACTTCGAGAAGAACACAAATTATAAGTGTTTGGAAACAAAACTCTTGGGAAAATCACGAAGAGTGCGTTCAAACTTGGAAGTTTAAGAAATTAATGAAAAACTACGTCGTATGCAGTGCAGTTACAGTAGTTAAATGTGGGATACCACAAAGGGCGGGGCAGCCAACTAGATTAGAGGTATCAAGGAACGCACATGCTCTGTTCAACAAAAAAAACTAGCTCCGAAACCGGAAGTGACTTAATCGCGCAGCTGCGTGGATCTTGGCAAGTAAATTCTTGAGGCAGATGTGAAGATCGAGACTTCGTGTCGGCGTGTTCTTTTGTTTGTTTAATGATAACGTTGTATTTGAATAATTATTTAAAATGTGCGGTTACATTTTACTCAACTACAAGTTTCAAAATTTTCACGTGGAATTGATACCGAAAGAAAGTCTGTGCCAAAATTTATAGATTGCATTATTCGAAAGGTAATATGTAATTGTTGTCGTTAAACCACGTGTAGTCCGGTGAATTTTTATTAACGAGCAAGAAGTAGCCGTCAGCATTCTCATCCACATCGTCGCTGAACTGCTAGTGCTGCATTTTTGAGGGTGCCAGAGGTTGCGCCAGGCTTTTCTAATAATAAAATGGGGTTAATTCGTTAAGATACACCACTTTCCGTGCTATAAAATTTGTCGTGGTTGGAAGAAAAAATACGCGAAATGAATATTTATCACGGGCGTAATCATTCGAATTCTGTAGAGTGGCGTACGAAGTCATAATTGGACAGGCCACGGACTCAATGGAGATTATTAATTCCTCCTGGCTACTTCGACGCTCAGCATCGCCAAAGCCGTAAGAATAATATTTCACACACACGCCTCATGCGAGTTCCAAGTCCCTAAGTGGGTCCTTCGTGAAGTAATGTCGTTGGTGAACACAGATTCGATATTTGGGCGCTTATTATCGTAGTCAAGTGCTTGAAAGACACGCGACAGGACGATTATTTTGTGTGGAAAAAATAAATCGTCACGCGACACGTCAGATTTTGGCTCGCTGCCTTGTGGCAGTGCGTGAACACTTTCTAAGCACGACAATTGCTCTGAAATCAGCCTCCACGTCACAAGACGAAGAACAAAGGCGAGCCTCAAGTTACCGTAAACCTCTGGTATTCGGGCTTCATGTGCTTTCGTGGGTTAGATGTGCACTTTCGGGCTACAATAGAATTCAAAAAGGCATTTGATTTCTGGTTTCTCTTCATGATTAAAAGAATTAAACATCCCATTGTAGCATTAAGTCCGCGAGAACTTTTCACTTCTTCTGGTAAATCTTGTTTCGTAGTCGAATTGCTTACGCCTTAATTTAATCTTCTCAGGCCATCAGCCGTGTCAGATTATGAAAATGTTCTGACGTTTCGAGGACTATCTGTGTCCTCATCGTCAGGACTGAATTTTTCACTTGAATAACATAAACGTCTCCAACGTGAGTAATGATTGATTCCCTGAGTGTGAGTGTACGAGTGAACAAAGAATTCTCTGAGGACGTCACACGGAACTACTAAAGATTTAAGATCACTTTTATAACATTCTAAATTTGTATTTAAATTAACGTTCATCTCTAACGTAATTAAATTCTTCCGTAAATGTGAAACAAATTCTAGTCAAATTTCGGTCAGGAATGTCTTATACGTGAAATCCGGATTTACAACCTTAATTTTCCAAAAAAATCAAGAAAATATTTTTCTTTCCTCGTGGCAAAACACGAGTAGACATTATCCCGCGTGGAAGAAAAAAACCTACATACAAATCGAAGACTGTGCAGAAGGCAGCAAACAAATTCCCGAAACAACTCAGTTTTCGCCCCAGTTAAAGCCGTGTTATGCTCTGCATGCAATCGATTAGCCGCAGATATGTTGTGATTACAAAAGGTAAGCCTCAGAGAGAAACTGAGGAAAATCAAAATAAATTCCTTTTTCGGTAAGCTGTACATTTTGACACATACACACGTGCACGAAACATGGTCTTTTGGAACAAAGTTTCAGAACGTCGCTATCGAGTACTTCACGTGCACGAAACATGGTCTTTTGGAACGTCGCTATCGAGTACTTCGTACTGGGGAGGTCGTAGGTCAGAATCTCAGCACGGAGATACCCTATCCAGACAGATTTTCATTGGTTTTCCTCAGTCCGACCAAGGAAATGACGGGATAGCATCTTCAATTAAGCAACGACCGCACCAAACGTTCAGCGCAACAAATTAAGAATAAACACGCGTAAGTACAACACTTTACAAATGTGATAATAAGTGCGAGACACTTTTGTCCGAACTAGTCTTATCTGAAGGTTTGATTTCGCGCATAATTATGTGCAGGAGACGGCTTGAGAACTTCGTTCACTCGGGTGACCAAGTAAGAGAATTGTTATTTGAAAGCCAAGATCCCACAGCGTTGCAAATTCACTAATACGGGTTTATGAACTTCTGGAAAAACGAAATTCAATTTTCTGAAAATCGGATTAGCGCGTTCAGAAGACTGGATTACGATCCGGGGCAAACTTCTTCCTGCGATGAAACATGAGGCAAACCGTTCATTCCCGAATTAAACTGACGGGTTGTACGTCCATTTTATGTTTGTCCACGGCTGTACCTTGTGTATGGTTCGGAAGACAGACGAACTCTGTTCACAGCTTTGCCACTTTCACTCGTGTGTGACACAGTCAAGTGAGAGGGAGCTGCATACGAGAACACGCCTTCTCCACCCTCAGGATCGATTTCACGTTCTTGTTTCCGGACTTGACTACATCATCCTAAAAGTCTCTCTCCCTCTCTCTGCTTTTGAGGTTGAGTTACGAGAGGATTTTGTATCAGTTCAGCGTCGACATCACGCACAAAGGGCTACACCCCCCGCAAAAGAACTGCATCTTGAAGTTGGAATCGATCCGAATTAACGTTTTTCGATAGAGGTAAATGTGATTCTCTTAATGCTGTTTGTTTTGAAGGACCGGAGTTACATCTAAAAAAAAATCAGCGAGTTGCAGCTGTTTTAACTGCTTTATTGATTAAAACCTGCAATGAGCACATTGTTTTATCATTCGATGACATTTTTCTCGCAGTGCGTTCGAACAACGAAGCACCAAATGATGTTGAATAAGACCACCAGAGCAGCTGTAAATGACCACTCCTCATTTTCAGAATGTTCTTCGTCTATTCAAGGTTATTTATCAACTCCAGCGTTTATCTTTTTTTAATACCGTAATTTTAAGCGGAGTTGAAGTAACGGACGCACGTTAAATCCAAAGTCTATTGGTACCACGCGATAAAAAATATTTTTACTGTCCTCAAAATTTTTTGAAACTTCAATCTAGTATGTTGTTAAACCAAATTCGTAAGCTTTGGAAACACACAATGACGATGGCTATATGGGACGAACTTCGATATAAACTAACAATTGGTGAATAATAACATCTTAGTTTTCAACGGTATTATTCTGAAACTTATGATCATCGACTTCTCCGCCTTGACTATCATTTTTAAAAGTCACTACATTTCAAGTGACATAAGCTCTCGGCAAAGAATTCGTCACACCTAATTCCAAGAACTGTAACTTCTTTGTGACGCCGCTTGGTTTCTGGGCCAGAAAAGGGCAATATTCTGGTAAAGAGACGAATGAAATGCAATCTGTTCCAGCTTCAAAATGAAATGTAACAAGGACATCGCATTATCTCTGTACAAATATTTGAATATGCACATCATGCCATATGTCGTATTCAAATGTTGGGATTTGCTGACGCACCAAAACCTTTCGATACAATTAACCCTATTACAGCAAGGCAAGCAAACAATCTCGTTCCATGACGTCACGAATCGCTTACATTCGCATTGAGAATGTAACTGGGAAGGAACACCGTGGATCTGACCGCGCGGAGGAAGACTGTGTATTCAGCTACAGCGCCATTTAGGAAGGGAAACAAAGGAGAATCAGTCTGGGACCAAAGAGAGTGGAGTGTCGGACAAGTGACGGCGTTCCCACGCTATGAAACAGGCCAATTCAGTGCACTGCCATTTATCATGGTCTCACCTAACCTAACCACATCACACTCCTTCTTCCCTTTCATTTTCTCTTTCTGGCCGCTGCGTGGCGCCTAAAATCAATGAAATGGTTTGTTTGCTGTAGCGATGAGCTGTGGGGTTAGGGCACAACAACAGCGTAGTACCTGAAGCAGATGCTCTCTAGTTTAAGTACACGGTCCTGGTTTCTCAGCTTTGAAATTCTGAACCAAATTGCGCATTGATGGTTACGTTTAGCGTAACAGATGCCTGTAAACGTCGGAAGAAACCCAGGAACAAAGATTCAAAACGCAGGCGCGTTTCATCCTGAAAATCGGAGTTAGAAACCTGTGAATATGAAGGTCGTCTGGCTTGTTTCGCCGTGTAGTCTCTAAAGGATTACCGATCTTTCAGAGGTCCTTGCTGCTTCCATCATCAAAGCGATGACGAAGAGCTGACAGTTGTTCCGCGGTTATTCTATGCCAGCTGGCAATATCTCGGAAAGACAGTACCAAGAATGGGAAACTTCGACCTTATTTATCCTCGTGCCTACCTTAAATTGGTCCATCCATTTGATGCAAGGGTTACTACAAAACTAACAATTCAAACTGATTCTGTTTGTGTTTACTGTCAACTGCAGAGCGATGCTAATGTTAAAACATGTTTCACTGCGAACTTTGACAAGTCCTTCATAGGAGGCCTACTACTATTGCTATTGACGCCAAAATTGAAAACGCAATTACAAGAATTAGATAATTTTGCTGACGTCTTACATAGACACGAGCATCGAATCTGCGTTACATAATAAGAAGTACAATACGTGAACGCTTCTACGCCGTCTTTCAGTGCGTCTGGCGTATTCCTGAACGGGAAATCCAGAGAAGAAATTGCCAGTGCCCTCGTGGGATCGAACCCCAGTCTGCCTTTGACGATTTCAACGTCACGTCTAGCCGAAAGTTCCGATATCTGCTATTATTCTCCGAAGTCTCTGTCTACGCGGCTCCGTGACACCTGGAATTAGTTCAGATGTGATGAAGCCGACGGAGTTTCAGCAAGTCTTGTCCTCAAGACACATGTGACGCCGCGTAATAATCTACTTACTCGCATCAAATATCCAACATTGCCATTAAGTTCTTCTGGTAAACACATCTGAAGGTACAAGACAAATAATGTGAAGGATTATCAATTGTTACACTGTTGTGAGTCCTTTAAATTAAAACATGGTTCTATTTCACATATTACGAAAATAAAAGAGTTTCTTGATGGCAGCTCTGTCTTTTTTTAAGATCTCGGTCACCGCTACTGGCAGACAAATGTTCTCTTCTGCACGTCATAACGCGTAACAGCGCAGAAACCCCATCAGGAGCTGCGAAGTCTCTCTCTGGACCTCCAAACACTTTGTCACTGCACTAGTACAAAGAATGATAACCCACCGGGCCCGCCTTATACGCAAGAGAGCGACACGTCTCCTTCGAGGCAAGCACAGCGGAGCTGAAGACATCAAAGCCTTTCTGTACATCGCAACGACTGATGTGCTCACACTGCCCGCCGGGTGCTTCGAACTGGGTAAAAGAGATGAGGTAACATTAAGG
>NW_019059872.1:769039-788465 GCF_000696155.1 Zootermopsis nevadensis | reverse complement strand
AGTAAAACAGATAATCATTAAAACGAGAGTAACCAAACACATTAAATGTGCTCGTATGCTATTGGTCCAGTTGTCCAAACGTTTTAAAATATGGGCACATTAACCTATTAACCGCGTGTCTTGTCTGAATTTTCAATTCGTCTCATTTAAATTTTTATTAGATTGCTCATAGGCTAAAAGACAAAGTATTTATGTTTTAATAGAAGTGACTGCTGTAACGTGAAGTTGCACATTCTGTTAACATTTACATTCAAAGTCACTTTCTTGTCCTCGCTCCTTCATTGACGCTCAGTTCACAAGCTGAAGACTCAGAGGCAAGCGAACGCTACTAACTTGTTCATGTTTAAAACGGTTACCATAATTCCCACACTCAACGCAAGACAAAGAGGCGGTGAGCAGCTTCAGGCTCTGGCCGCCTTCGTCACTGAGAATCTCTGGTAGTCACTGAGTAAAACCTAGGAATCTTATAAAGAGATACGATACGAGGATGCGTGTTGAATTAATCGGGATCACAACAGAATTTGGCGACGGAATTCTCTGAGTAAGGCAAAACGAAGGAGATTTATCTCACAATGAGGAGTTCTGCTCCGTGGAATTAGTTCTTAGGTGTTCAAGCAAACGAGATGAAGTCCCAGCTTTGTTTCTGATAGAACTGATAGGCGCAATTTGCTGTCCATCGTCGCTGCCTCATATCAAGGCTGGACCCTTGGAGGGCGTACGCAGGAGAAATTGACCTGAACTGAATTGGCCCTACAGTTTGAGAATCTCCATTCTCGCCACAAAATGTTCTGCCACCCCCTTACCGTTAGATTTAAACCACAATTAACGAGAAGCACAAAATGTCAGCATCTCTTAGCGGTTTTATTTGACTTCCTTGAAATTTTTAAGAAGTAATACGTTATCGCCACGCTGACATATTACACTTAGAAGCACATTAAAGAAGTGTGACGTTATTGACTTTCGGGGCCTTCCAGTTGGTTTTCAGGTGAACGATCGAATTAGGGACACGTATTCTAATTTATTTTCTTATTTAAATGTCCATCAATGTCACAAGATTGATAGATTGATAAGTAGGGGCTTAATAGAGAGAAAAATTTGTGTGCTTCAACTATTTGCAACACAGAGCACGCCAGGAAGAAAATGGCACATTATAGACTGGTGTTAAGAGGCCACATTGCTATTCCGTTCCACCATCGCTGGCAATATGTCACGTGATTACGATGTCACGCCTTAAAAAAATAATGGACTCCCATAAAACAGCTTTCCAGGGGATGGCATGTCAAAAGTTCCGCCGATTTCACAGTCCGCCCTCTGAGCGAGCGGAGATTCTGCAGGAGGTGTGTACGTAGATTTCTTCGCAGCAAATATTTTGGGGTGCGATCTCAAGAAAAGATGAAGATTGAGATGTGACAGCTAGCAGTTCGTTGGTCTGACGACACTACGTTCTCCACGTTTGACTTCGTGAAATTTGGCATCAAAATTATAATTCTAGTGACACAATTGTATTCGTAATAAGATGACTCATAATTAAGAGCCATCTTATTACGGATACAATTTTCAGTGGAAGTCCCAATGTTACTTCACTAAGCTGTCTGACGTGCGCACCATCGAATAAGATCACATTCAGTAAGCCAATCTGCTTTCTCAATGGAATCGTACATCAGATCAGGAAGTGAGCACCTCGAGATTATCATAATATGACTCAAGGCACAATTACCGTAAAACTGCGGAATGTTTTTTTAGAGAAAGTGCACGAAGTAAGGATATGAAATGAAGAGTGTGTCTGTCCGCCTCCAAGGATTTTCCTTAAAATAGGATTAAACGGAGTTCTACGGCAACAGACAAGTGGTATATTAAATTCCTACGCGAATCGCTCCTAAATAAACCATATTTACGCGAAGATCACAGTGAAATTCATAAACATTCTTCCAAGAAACAAATTACGATTTAAACGATTGGTAAATTACACAAAATTATAATAGAAAACTTTGAAATATTTTTCGATGTGATGAATATATAATTAAATAAAATGCCAAAAAAAATAATTTTTGTATCTGCAGTGGAAGTCTGTTTTTTAAGAACAGCTTTTCTATCAGCAATA
Organism: Zootermopsis nevadensis; assembly: GCF_000696155.1. The sequence continues at coordinate 786,364 of NW_019059872.1, read as the reverse complement.
AAAATAACACGAAGAAGATTAACGTCGACAGTACAGCAGCGCCGCGAAATGCGTTTGAGAAACAGGCGAACTTCACTGATTCTCATCAGAGCACATGTTTCGAAATGTGTGTTATACACATTTTGGTTGAGTGAGCCCAATATTGAAGTCCAGCACAGAGGTATTTCGAAATGAACTTTATTCACAAATCTTTAGCTTCTTCACACTCTAAATAATGTTCCCTACCATCGAGGCAAAGTAGACGACTTCCAAAAGCTGATTTTGCGTAAACAAGAAACGAATTAACCTTCCTCGGTCAGTGTGCACATTTTTAGATTTTTATATGAAGAGTTAACAAACAACCGGTTTTTAGTTTTCAATCAGTTTTTAAAACGAACGTTCGCGTGCAGCGCCCTCAGCAATGAAAGTGCAATTAACTGCTTGTTTCGGAGTGACGGACGTTCGGTAATAAAACTAGAAAAGAATGGGATTATTTTGAAACGACGACGAATTCTGATTCTCTAAATACAGGAAAGAAATACGTCATCAAATTGTCTAATAAAACTTTAACAAATAAATGGACAGGCAGCTGTTGGTTTTAAAAATAAATTTCAACAAAACTTTCTGTTTCAGACAGCTTTTGTAACAACAGTTGTAAAAATGGTGGGTTCGTCATTAATTTCGACTACAATAAGTGATATATATGTATAAAAATTTGAATTCTCGCAGACCTAGGGAACTCGAAACATATAGCACTGAGGATCGCACAATCATTTTCATTTCATGTTCCACTTAGTCTATGTTATTAACTTTGTTTTTTCAAATTATATCCCGGAAATTGTGTATTTATGTGTATTAACTGATTAAGTTACAATGCTTTTCATAGTAATAAACCATAACTGTATATGTAATAACTTTCAATTACCTTCAAATACAATTATTCTTATAGAGAGAAGATTCTCATTTAAATATTTTGGAAATTTCGGGAATCAAACGCAGTAACTATTTTCTTTGCTGGAAGTTCAGTGGAGTGAAAGCCAAGGAAGGTGCAAGGAATGTCGACAAACGGGCGTTGAATAAATCTAACTCTGTTAAAAAAAATATTATATACAATTACAGAAGCACTTCTTGGGAGCGAAGTCAGGAATCCATTTTATCTGAGCAAGCAACGAAAAAATCAGACAGAGGCCACATTACTGTCGATTAAGGCACTTCTTGAGAAGCTAACGGTGACACAGCTGGCTGCGAAACTTTTCGCCTGTCATGGAACCCGAAGTCTCATTATCACTGTCTGTCGCCTAGGCCAAAAGAATCGAGCCCACATCGTCACATAATATTCCTGCGAGATCATTTCTAATATGATCCAACCATCTACGCCTACTTCGCCGATTGTCCGACCAAGATTTTGTATTCATATCTTACGTGCCTCGAAATCACTACATGCATTGCACATTGCATATCTCCTTATTTGGTCATTATACCAGGTCTATTATTTGTTGAAGAGTATAAATTACGAAGGTCCTCATTATGCATACAATTCCGACATCTCCTTCCTTCCAGTCTCTGCAAACTTCTTAAATCTTTGTATGTTCCTTAATGTGACAGACCAATTCTCACCCACCACACAGATTGATGCACGACGGCGATAATTACAGACACGTAAATGTGTCATTTAAATATTATTTCACTTCGTTAAGATCTGAATGAGATGTTTTGTTGAAGTCGTCAGCGGGATTTTATGGCATGTCCTTGTGACATTCAAGTGCACGGAAGGAGACGAACAACACCCCCTCCCCCTTACTCAAGCGCTACAAAGAGAAACTCTTGATGGATGATATAAAATGGGGAGGGAAAGGGTAGGTTAGCACGGAAGACGCCCAAAAATAGGGAACGACGGAGAGCGAAAGGCCACCTGGCCACAAACGACGCATTTCCCTACGGGCAGCAGGCATGGAGGACTTGGAGTGGCAATGCCGGATATCAACCTGCGCATCACTTCTTAATGTGCTCATCGACGACCTATTTGAAGATATTCCACGAGTTTTTTCTTCAGAAAATATATTAATTCGATCAGAAAGTTGGCCCCTTGCTACTACCACTAACTTACTTTCGGTTCATGCAACGACGTTGTCAAATATAGGGAATTATTTCGAGCAAATTTCCTGGACGTTTCATTCATGTGCAATTCCTCTCAATTCGTACGAAATGCTTCCATAACAAACCACTGACATGTCAACAAGGTGAAACGGAGTCCGAAAAAATATGTAAAACGTAAACTACTCTTGAAGGTATGAATGAGAGAAAGCATGTACAGATTCGCACTACTTAGACGTACGACGACTAAGAAAAGCGAGAGAATTTAAATGAATCTACCATTTCAGAATTCCCGATGTTCAAGGTAGTGAAATGAATTACAGATATAATTTCGCTTTTGCGGTGAGTATAACATAGAATGCGAATTTCTTGTACACGAGATGCCAGGTAAAAAAGTCAACTGATAAATAATATCTCGCACTCATAAACCTTCGAATTTTTATTACGTTTACGGCGAATTAAGCTAAACAAAATAAAGCAAAGTGCACTTTCAACCTCTGAGGTGCAAATCTATAACAAATCAAGAAAATTATCCAACTGCAGTCAGAGTTTTGAGATTCGCATTAATATCAAATAGCAATGTTTTAGAAAACATGAAACTTCATCTCGCAGGCTCTCACAATAACAAGTATGAAACGTCGGTTAATACTCCAGCACGCCGCACGATGCTACATTCCAGAATAAAGCCATGCTCAACTTCTCTCATATTTGTATTAGCCTTTAGAGTGGATTTGAGGAAGACCCCAGGGAATTGCAAATGAAGTTTAGTTATTTACAAAACAGAAAATAAATTAGTAAAATATTTAAATTAATGTGTTCGTGTACTTAATAAAAACCTCCTTCCTAGAAAACAGTTTCCTTAAACTTTACTGTGTGTCGATTTCATTATTATATTTCGGAAAAAACTATTTCCATATGAGAACTCAAAATCACACTCACAAACATTTGCCGTGTGGATTAAAGGTCACCTCGCACACAACGTATGTGTCTCTGAAGCTGATAAGAATGCCGGATACAGACAGACGCTAACAATTTAAAACTGTCCTACATCATACTGACTTCAACACAATATTATAATTAATGTGATAAAATAATGAATTATTATTTAACGCTGCTGGTACCACAATATAAAGTTGGCCGGCGATGTGGTTCGTGTTTGGCCCCGCAGCCCACACACACCCGCGGCGCAGGGCGTCGTGGCGCCAGTTGCTAGCAGACTTGTTGGGACGCCAGCTGTAGCGTACACAGGCCCCGGAAATTTAGTCATACGGAGCAGAGGGGGAACGAGACGCTCTCGATAAAGCCTTGTCTCGGATATTGTCTGAAAACGCCGTTAAAGGGCAGTCAGATCAGCGGGGATTTCATTCCAGGATATCGCTGAAACGTACACAGTGCGATATTTTGTATAGTTTCCAGGATTTATGTGATTTTACTCAGTCCCTCCAGGAAAATGCCGTAATAGTACCTTAAGCGAGGCCAATAACGCTTCCTTCCAAATCCTTTCCAATTAATAATCCGATATCATCTTCTCATTCTACGCTACATAGTCTGAGCTACCGAAAAATAGTCATTAAATAAATTATAAATAATAAACATATTAAGTTTCCGTCTTAATTTATAGCTTATGTTTCACGTACTGATTGCATACGTACTCAGTGGAAGTAACATTCGTTATTAACCCAAAGTAGAAGCCAATCCTACACATCAGGTTCCAAGCAGTTTCGCATAAGGCGATGAAAATGGCTACTCCTTCCCCCTGCCGTTTATTACCTCCGCATTACACGAGTGGCAGGAACTTCCGCTTTAGACAGGTCCTCATCTCACTTCCTTCCTTCTGGTAACGGGAGCAAAGTTTTCTTGGAGTTGTAAGAAGCCACCACGCAAGTCTGTAGACGGAGCGATACGCCTCTGATGCCGACAAAAGTTTTCTTTAACGTTCAGTAAGAAAATGGTAAATAATGAGTCACTTAAGTCATAATCGTGAAATTCCACAGGAGGTGGATCCAAAGCGTAAGTACAAACTCTTGTATGAAATTGGAGTTACCGGGTTTCGTCCAAGGTTGTGTATGAAATACTGTTTATAATTCAATAATTATAAACAAAGAAAAAATTGAAACTTTAAGATTGTACGCGATAAGTAGAAAGATGCCTGCCTTGTTTATGTAAAAAGCAAATCATAATAACGACAAGCTAAACGCAATTGCGAACTGATCAATAACACAAATTGGATGCTGGTAAAATTTAAGCCCGTGACCTCCACTGCAGGGCACTCTGAACTTTGAGACGAATTCCGACCTGTTGGGTGATGAATTACTCAGCATGTATAAAATTGACATCTCAAGGTCTGTCAGCGTAACCATCTTTCCGTAGTATCGAGTCCCCCATCATCACATCGCCTCTGAAACACTTGGTGAATTGTGACTAATTTTACGTAATTGTGATTTCATTTTAAAATCTGCATAGGACGTTAGAAGACAAGGCCTGCCGATACAGAGGGCATCTGCGAGTATATTAAATAAACAATTAGAAACAGCCAACAAGGGGCGGACCTTCAGCTTACAGATTAACGGGGGGTGGGGGGGGTGTAGCGGGCCCTCGCCGTTAAACAACGCCATCTTACGAAAGCTTGCAAAGGGCAAGAGACTTAGGCGGGCTCTTTGAAACGACCTAAGCCTGAACAGAGCGACCGCTGACAGACTTCTTGTGAACAACTTGGTCACCGTAAAAGGGAGAAGAACTTTATGACTAGCTGAGAGACCGTCAGCTTCCCAAACAGGACCCTGCTCCATGCACTCGAAGTATTCTTCTCCTAGTCTTAAGTCAACACTGACGAATTTTCCATTAGTGTCACTGTGAAATTAAACTTCTTTGTACGTGTGATTTTTGCAACGTAGAGGCAACATTGAAATATTAGTGACTTGACATTCTACATGAAATCATTACGATATCCGCAAAATTTATAATAAAGGAAACAAAATTAAGTCTTTCTTATCATGTGGTTACGCGTGGCAAAGACGAGGCAATGCCCGATATCTTTCTACCTTTCCCAGGTTCCTTAGAATTTTTCCTCTCGCAACTGCGCGTTCTATCTCTAACTCCGCTTGGACAGCGAAAGGATGGTATGTGCTCCGTATTAGCTGAGGACCACCTATGTTAGGTTGTGTTGTGCATCTGTTGAACAATGCTTTTCATGTGCAATGCCCAACTTCTAATTAACATTCTCGCTGCGGCCAGGTAGCTTGTCCAAGGCTTAACAGCTCGTATTCAGACAGCAGAACACAGGCTTGCGTATTCACCAAACTCGTTCCTTCAAGAACACAATTAACAACTGTAAATATTTTATTTGTCCGATTAAAATTTCGTAGCGTTTGGGATGGAAAGATAACGATTAGAATTACTAAGCAGTAACATAACAAAAATTATTTTTTACAACGTTTACACAATGCCACATACAGAGTGCCCCAAAAATCATGTTTTGCGCAGAACCTTTAAATACGTCAATGTTTTAGGGTACGCACAATCACAACAGATTACAAGAATCCAACACGAGTTCTATATATCATAAAACACTCCCGCCATGCGTTGCTACAAACGTCCACGAAGAATTCTTGAGCCACGGAGTTGGAGCCGCCACACTCAATTTCTATTTGATAAATGGACTTTCCACGTAGGTTTCTGTTCACTAAATTTGCTCTCGCAACGATCCACAGTTTCTACGTTACTCATACAAAAAGTGTGTAAAATAATTAATTTAATAATTAGTAATAGCAATTAATTAAAAGCAAACAATATAAAAAAATGATTCCTGATTTATGTCATCCAGGACTGCGGTTGGGTTTAGTGAAGTCGGACAAAGTGTCACTACGGTTCTCTTCAGTCACACACTTCTGAATTCTACAGCTTTAAGAGGCTGAGGGAGCGCGGGTAGACAGAGATGGTACGTCGTCTGAATGCCCGAACGAAAACACATGGGAATTGTATTCAGGACGGGACGAGTCCATGTACTATTATTTTCAAATCTCATTTTCTTCAACGGAGAGCATACACAACACTGATAAAGGGGTCTTCAGTAGAAGCTCGGAATAATAATTACTCCTGTAACTTTTTAAAGTAGATGCGCTAGTCTTCTTTTAACGTTCACAAGTTCGACGGGGAACACTATTTGCATTTTATATCCGAAAGACCTTTATTATTATTAACGCAACTTGTTTAATGACTCCAATGCATAAATAAAAAAGTTGAGGCATCAGCAAATCTCGTCAGCTGGAAGTTGGCCTAAACCGGGTGTTCTACTGGCCGTCTTTTAAGCAGACACCGACGTTTCGGAGGAACATACTGCCTCTATATTCAGAGCTGAAGATGGAGACATTACGTTCCTCTGGTGCGTCGTTGCTACGTACGAGTTCACAAGGAGACGTTGACCGGAAGCGACATCTTCCCCGTCCTGAGAACCTCAGATAATTCGTAACATTTAATTACACGTCTCTTATATTCTCCTTGGAGAGTAATTTTATAGCGACACATTAATATTTCTCTTTTTTATTGATTACGTCATCATATGTGTATTATATTTCACATCCGTAAGCTCTGTCCGTTTTAAATTCTGTATTTTACTAGTGCACACGAGTCCATTTGTTTAGAATACCGTACGCTACCGACAGGCCAAGACATACGGGGGGGGGGCCCCGGAAAAGCGCCCTCTTACATTAGATCTCTACTGAACACCTCTCATTAGTTTTATTCTTAAGTTGTGTACAATCCAGCGAAGTACGGACTTCAAAACTGCGAAAAAGTATCAAGTAAGTATAAGACAGGTTTAAAAATTTAAGCGAATATAAGACCACTTACAGGATTTGACAGACGGTGGATTTTTCAATCGCTCCAAATGTTTTACGGTGAAACAAAATATCTGTGCTGAAATTCGTTTCACTCTTTGCTTATTACATTTGATCGCCTCAGAAATGCACACGGTTAACGAAAGCTGCGAGTTCGTACCCCTGGTTCCGAGATTAAAATTTGGACACTGGAGTCACTTGAGTACATGAATTTCACTTTCCTAAAATTCTCTATATTCGAAAGCTTTCCAGAACTTGGAATGTGTAGCAGACAGAGATGGATACGCTTTCCAATCGACGCGAATAGGTAAGACTACGCACATAAAAGTCGGAAGTAGAAACGCGCTGCGCTGAGCTACTCAAAGCTTTACTAGTTTCAAGCAGATGAAACAGAATACACGAAGAAAAGAAAACATATTTTGAAACAGGAGAATGGACTAATTTCATTAGGCAAATGGATCGGTATTAAAAACACTGTTACATGACGCACGTCGACTGGCCAACTACTTTATTCACGTGGCGAAATTCTGCAATCGTGCGCCTCTGTGCCAATCCGAGCGGGTTATCACAGCTCGCATTCGGAAGGCCAGGATAAAACCATAAATCATCTACGACTGTCCTACCCGATCCCTGCGAGCACTCGATATCACCGTACCAAAAAAATTTGTGCCAGCGAAAAGAATACAATATTCAGTGAGTTGACTGAAGTTTAATGATGTCTTTGTCACAATTAACTTAAGCATCTGGAGTAAAATAATAAGAAAAGGCACCAGGATTGCCAACCTCACAGTACATCGAATTGCAGAGTTGCACGTTTTATTTTTTAATGTTTAATCGCGATTAAATAATGATCAAGCTTTAGTGATGCTCTTAACAGATTGATGTAGAGGACTGTCTACGAAGAACTGAAGTTTTAAAATTAATGCCAGACAAAAACAGCATTGCACATAAAATTTTTTAAAAATGCCACAGCAAGTTTCAGCGTAGTTTAAACATAATGGTACAATAGCAAAATCAGGGAGGGGGGGGGGTTAAGATCCCTGCATGCGATTTGGATGCGTATGGAAAAAAAGCGTATTTACCATTTTGTTGACGAAACGTCTTGGAAATGAGCCACTTGGACGAACAATAACAAGATGGAGACACGATATTACGAATGAAGAGAGTTCGGCTTTCAGAAGCGGGCTTCTGTATTATGGATGTTCAAATGTCGAGATATGCTACAATGTATTTGTTGCAGTGAAATTTTGGTGCTGGGAGATTATATTATTAAAATATCAATGTATCCAATCAATACGGGAAACTGAAAATCTTGTTCCGATATTTTTGGTAATATTTGGCTATTTGAATACATAGGCAACTTGGCACACGAAGCAAGTTTCATGCAAATCGGGCTGAGTCTCGCCATATGCGATCCCTACTGGCCTGCTTATCTGCACAGGCGACATATGGAAAATCTCCACCCCAATTTCACACGCATTCACATCGGCACTCGGTGGAATTCCTCGCAAACCGACGATTTTCCCATTCGCGGTGCTCAATGATTGTCGTTAACTGTTCCAGCTGCAAAATCCGTAACAGATCCCAAATTCAAATTCTACTACAGTCTCGTTTCATCATTTCGGCCTGGAAGTACCACTTAAAACAATGCTGAATAAATCGCATGCTATGGTACAAAGGTCAACGCCCATGTAATATAAACTCCGACCTTCACCGTGAAACTCAAGATTCAAGATTTCTAAACGCGCGTTGCAATGAACACGATGGAAAAATTATGTGCATTTCGGGACGGGCCACACTTGTGAGGCTTGTCTGCCAAGTACAGGGTGCTCCATTTTAAACGCAACCCAATAACAGTCACGCACTACGGAATAAAATTTAATCTTAAGCAGGGCCACCCCCCATGTAATAATAGACTGTGTCATCCTTGATGCTAGGCCGCTGCGTACGTCAGTTGCGCAGAATCTCCGCAACCTGTTTCTTCACGAACAAAATTACTTTCGTTCTCACGCCATAATTCACTTGGAAATGATTTTCCGCTGTTCACAAAGAATTAGAAATGCTTATGTTGACAATAAAGTAACGAATAAGACAACAATAAATCGTCTGGGGCTGTAGCTTCGATTTCAAAATAGTTGCAAGAAATCAATACACTCATTGGCTTCGTGAAGGGATTCACGAGCAGTTGCTACAGTTGCGTTTTAGATGGAACAGTCTGTACCTTAGTCAAGTGCGCATGCACCACAATAGCAGAATGAACCGCCGAGTACGTTCTAGTGTCCTAGAGAAGTTACACAATTGTAAGAGAGCGTCTTGATGAGCCTAGCGTCCGTCCCACCCAGCAGCCTAATAATTAATTACATTCCTAATGTTCCTCTGCTGGTTCTGGAATTCTGAGAAATTCACAAAATCAATCATTTTATTGCCTTTTTGGTGACGTAGAAGAATACCCAGTTTTTGGCTGGCTACTCAGACTTGATTGCCTTTTTGGTGACGTAGAAGAATATCCAGTTTTTGGCTGCTACTCAGACTTAAAGTATAGTCTTTTCACAGTCTAGTACACATGTCCTTAGTTTTCTAAATGGAAAATTTTCTTTACACCTTTCGAGAGCAACCACAAGTTTTAAATAAACAAATAAAGAACTTCCCAGGATTGCTAGAACCAACGGGAAATACGCGGAGCGCGTTTGAAGCTGTCAGCGACACAAACTGGGAGATGGACTTCAGCATAAGCGACGAGAAATATGTTGCTGGCTAACATTCTACACTGACGAAGAAGACGCTGCAATTCCTAGGGAAGGGCCTGACGACAACAACGAAACAGCGAGGTTTAGTGACGAAAGCGACTGCGCCGGAGAATATTACTGCGGAAAGTGCACCAATCTCTCATAACTGGCAAGGAAAATCATTCTCATTTCACACGCCGTCCGAAGCGCAGAGCCGGAAAAGGTGGAGAGACACTCAATCTGTAATTTACAAAGTTCTGAGGCTATTCGTAAGACATGGCGAGTTGGAAATTCGACTGAAACATTGAAATGAAGGAGGCTGTCGTGTTTTCACTGAAAGAGAGGGAAAATGTAAGGAATCTGCGAAAGAAGAGGTTGTGACCTTTGCTGGAGGTCTGATTGTCTGTGGCGGTTTGAATAAGCGGAAATAAAGAACCCAAGACAGAGTCACTCTGTCATACGGAAGCGTCTTTTAAATTATTCGACAATCGCTCGTGATGATAAATAAGGCAAGAAGCTGGACACAAAATATATTACAGTTGATGAGGAATTCTCATCATTTCGTGCCTGATGCCCACTTATGGCATATATGAAGAGCAACGTAGCAAAATACGTAACCAAATTTTGGGCTGCAGATGCCAACACTTACGGCGCTCATAAAATGCAGGTGTGTCCCCGAAAAGAACCGAACGAGAATCGTCCGAGATCTCGTGTCTTTTGCTGGAAGACGAGAGAAAACGGGCGTCTTTACAAGCTGCCAACTGGCAGAGAAACTCCTCGCTCACTGGGTGTCGGAGGAAGAACAAGACCACATGAAGGGGGGGGGGGGGGGGGGGCGAGAAAAGAAGAGAGTTCACATCATTCTCCGGGTTTTATAGCGACTTGAACTTTACATGATTTGTGCCAGAGAGCAACTCCATGCTTGTCCCTCCTGCATTTTATTACCACGACGAATCACACTCGGGGATGTCAGGCCTTGAGACCAGACGTCATTTCAAACAAGGCAACAAAGGACCGTGAGCATGTTGCTGACAACATGGCGAGGGAGCGCACAACACACAGAGGCACGCGTTGGTCGTGTGTCAGATTCAGGACATTGCATCTGAAATAGAGAGTGAGCAACAAACATTCGCGACATTTATTCCTGTCTGTTCACAGTTACTTGAACGAAGTACGCGCTATACACAACAAGAAACTTGCTTACTCGTTGCGACCAATCAGGAACCAGCTGAGCATTTGATTCTGATCACAGACGATTAAAGTACAAACGGCTTGAATTTGAATTTAAGGCGAAGTGAAATTCTTCACCTTTAATCGGAATCTGGTACGGTATGTATGTTGTGTATTGTATTTGATATTATTCACGAAATAACTACTTCGTTATTATAATATTATTCGTGTTATAGTTATTATAATAACCAGTTCATGATAGTAACAGTACATAACAGGGGAGGACTATTAACTGTTTACAAACTTCAAACAAGATGTTCCGTGTAACCCACTTTAAATTTACATATTGTCAGTCTTACAACTCTGTTGTTACTACCACGATTAAATTTAGCTTTCTCTGCGTTAAATTTGTTGGATATAACCTCAAAATTCCACACACTGCCAAGTTTTTTTTTTAAATTTTCTTTCATAATGATGGTGAACAATTTGTTTAGTTGTAATACATTATGTAATGTAATATATTATGTTGTGTTACGAGCAGGAAGTGTCAAAAAATGATACACAAAAGCATTTTCGCAGCAGTCACGTTTTAGAAGGTGATTTTTTTTATATAGAAGTTGAAACAGTGGAAACACTTCAGCTACGGCGTTACAGCAGATGACACGATCTTCGAAGAGGTAATTAAGCCGCTTTGCTAGTGACATCGGCATTTCAAAGTCAAGTGTAAATCGGATTCTCAAAACAACTAAAGGAAATGTTACGCTCCGAGATCATTTCGTGCAATGACTGACTGAAGGCGATCCTGCCACGGACTCAGAGGAAGGTTAGGTTAGTTTCTGTTCCGAAATTATTTTTTCCTTATATTTACATTTTCTCACAGAGGGAAAATATTTCCCGTACTTGCCAAACATATAAAAGACTTACGAACTATTTATTTAATATCTGTGCAAGTATTCCGGACCACATCCGTTTCCGAGAGAATCGATAAAGATTTATCTATGCTGCATAAGAAACAGTAAAAGTTTAAATTTACAGGGGCCCAAGTACCATATTTCGTCGAAATAGTTCAGTGGTTTTAAGTATGGAATATACGGGCCTACAGACACCAATAAATGGCTACGTCCCCACCACGAAGCGTAAATTGGATTCTCCCCACGCACACAACACGTAATAACACTCGGTTGTAATTGTTCAACTGTCACATTTCTTTCGCTGCAAAACACGTCCGTACGAATTAATCGGACTATCATGGAAGGGTAAAAACCAGCTACCAATTGCGAGAATTTGCATCAATTCCCCAGCCTTCTGAATAATGTATTCATCTTAATTAAGCAGGGCAAACGATTTGAAACACAGTGATACACCTCACATTCGACACAATAAACACATTGTCATTTCTCTCACGACTCCTGAAATTTCACAGACTCTGCTAAATCCGCAACACGTTCAAAAGGATAATACGTCTGCGTTATGAAATCCAGAGGCTACACGAAAAGTATCGCACATCACATATCGACGTTAATCTAACTTTAAGACAAGGAACCACATTTTGTACACGTATCGAAAACCAGATGATGCCACGGTTGAACAACATAATGGATGTCAGTGAGCATAATTTAATATAATGTTCAAAATCACTAAAGTGTTGTCAGTTTATAAAGAAAACATATTTCTTGCAAATACACAGCATTGTTTTATCAAAGAGGAACATTTGATAACAAAGCCAGCCATCTTAAGTCCGTAATGAAACAAACATAATGGCGCCCTTCAAAATTACAGAGTAAAAGATTAGAACATAATTATTATCGATCAATCTTAAGGAAATCTGCTGGTTGGTACAATTCTCTGGCCTATAAAAAACTGTCATCAATCACAAGCCACGAATAGCAGAGTTAACATGACAAATAACTTATGCATGATTAAGCATTAGTACCGCTAGACTTCTGTTTGCTTTAATACGATAAACTAAATTGAGTTAATCCCTTCCAAATTACTGAAAGAGTTAAATATAAAATAACATTTTCTAACTTTCCGCATTTAAGTTGCATGAATGTATCTTTCTTAATAATTCCATCAACGTTTCTATTCGGAGACCAACCGAAAACCTGGTGGCCTGTTTCGTTTTAAATTTGTTCCATTTTTCTAAAATCCACGAGCTGTGCCTTAGTCTCACGATTTATAATTAATCATAATTACCAATATGCCCGTGATTAAGTGGTACATTCAGAGAGAGAGAGAGAGAGGCGGCGTCAAGAAAATCAATCACCGTCAACAAACCCAATTTAATTTTTTTAAGATCACATCTGGTTTTCTTCTCCATCACTGAAGAACAGATCAGCGGAAAAATTCTCCTTAATTTACCCTGCACCAAAATAAATATAAAATAAATTTGTGTATTATGAAAGAGTGAAAGGTTCTTTTGTCAGGAATTTAAAACAGGAAGTTCGGAAAATGGCGTCTGTGTATATCAGGGGTTGTCAATCATTAAATGGTCGCTGTCACGTTCACCATTTCCTTTCGACTCGCGGACCTCCGGTCTGTAAACACTTCTAATTCACTACTACAAACACGTTCATATATTAGGATGATCAATAATATTCACATAACAAATTTATTTAATTATCACTTAACCAACTCTCAACTTATAACGAAGCACTTAATTTACGCGGCGAATATAATTCAATAAGTGTACAAGATTACACAAAAGAAACATGCGGGCCGTGCGTTGAGAACCGCTTCGCACTTTGGCTCTTTTCTGAAGCCGGCGACAATGTCCACGTTTCATGGAACACTTTAGTGAAAGCCGCTGTATTAAATAAAGGAGCAAAGAAAATTGGGTTATTCGAAGTGTCGGGGCACCAAAGCTTCTCATTCGATGGGTGACTTAGCGGCACAAAGCAATTATTCTTTATTTCCTTCGTAATTTTCTTAGCTACACATAAATTAATTTTGAAATGACAGTCTGTCAGCTTTACGCCGTACAACAGAAACAGAACATCAAAAGCCAATGATGCTAGAAGAAATTTTACAGCGTCATTCTCGCCTGTTGTAAATGTTTGTCCTAATATTCCTTCTGGCAAGAAAAGTACAGAGTTATGCCACTTTAGCGTAAAAAATTCTGATTTGAAGTAGGCGTTGTATTCGCCCCTTCACCAGCTTAACCCCCTCGCCACCAAACACTCCACCGCAACGTGGTCAGTGACCAGGTCTCTTGCCCTCCTGCGCTCGACAACCTCCATTCTTTATAGGATCACGGACCCCCATCAAGCTGCGATTATTCCCCATAAATAATGTTTCTTCCGAAAAATTGCTGACCTTACCTGCATCGGAGCGAGCAAGACCCTAACTACGGGGGGGGCGAGTCTTCGAACACTGTTCCTGGTGGCCACAAAATTCTCTTTATCTCAAGTGCATCGAAATCCACGACTTTCGCCGTCTTTGAGCCCAGCACAGAAACACCGGAGCGGCATCTTCGAGGAGCCAAACAGTCCTTCGTTTCAAGAAGAAATTACCCACCCTTTAAGAACATCGACGTTCATTACCTTGTTAAAAAAAATAACACACCACTGGCTCCTATCCAAAGCCAGACGAGTTAATTAATCGACTTTATTATCATCCGCCAATCTATGTTTCGGAATCTAAGGTCGTCTCTTCCTGCCAGATTTCATATTAAAATTACGTATGCGATTTCCATTTCTCTTCCCGAATTCTACACGCTCAGTCCATCCCGTCATCCTTTGATTCGTCGGTGAAAGTTTAAGCTGATGAAAGTGCAAATATCACAAAGGAATCGCGACATTTCACATTATCTGCAGTTTATGAACACCAACACTTCGTCCTTACGTACAAGTGTACACTGTATAATCATTTTAAATTATCTTTTTGAAAATAAATAAAAATGATTTGTGAGAAATTTCCGAAACTTTTTCTTCGTATCCTGAACTTTTAGGATCTATATCCACTCACAGTGATGCTGGAGATTTGATGAATATAATAATATTTACTAACTTATAATACGTAGGTCCAATAAAATATATCAGAGCCTATTCGTTTAGTGTGTTCGTTGTCACGACAGAAGCTGAGGTTATTCGAGGCTACCTAAAAGAATATGAATCAACGATACCTTAAGCAAATTGAAAAGTATAACGCGATTTTCATCCTTGAAGAATTTTAGTGAAGTCAGGGAGTTTTGGTATGCTTATGAGGATAAATACCGCAATAAAATAATTCCGAGACTATTCTATGTTTTCACTGACGCAGAAAAATTCTGAACCTCCGAACACGACAGCAGTAGAAAGGAGAGACAGTTCAGGAAGCGAAGGTGGGTAAGGGAAGAAATACACATCGCACGATGAATGCGACATCTGTTTATTTTAAACGTGTAAACACTCCTAGAATCGCATTTCTGTCCATAAAATTAAAAAAAAAGTTCTAAATTCGAAACAACGTAATTTAATACAAATAGAAGTGTTTCCATTCTGCATCTAATTTTGCTCGCACACTTCAAATACCCGCTGCCGAGTGGCTCATGCAAAGTTGGTACTACGCTTAATTACCCCAGTCTCTTAGAACAGACGACGGAAACGTTTTAAACATTTTATTAAATGTTTTTATTCTACTCAAATAATAAAAGAAACAACGGAATTGCACGGCGCAAAAACCCAGAAGACGACCATCTACAAAGTCGAAGCCGTGAGAACCTGATCTGACACCAAGTGCACTGCTCAAAATCTGAAGTAAAGGCGTTCTATCTGGTAATGCGCTGGGATTTCAGATCTTTAATTATTGACCTTGTAAATTACGTAAATCGAGGCAATGAAATACTTTCTCTGAATCGTAGCCGTCAGTCAGGGATTTAATAGTCCTCGAGTAATTAGTAAATGTTTACTCGCGACTCTGTACGTGCAGGTTCAACACGAGATTCAGACTAATTTAAAGAAACATGCTAACTAAAATGTTTCCGAAACAGGAAGATTTACTTAAATGCTTTAAAATTACCCGTTTCCTTCCGTTTCCGAAATATCTCCTTGCTCGTTAAAATGTATAAACATTCAGAATTTTATAAGTTATTTGCTGATAAATATTACAACTGTGGTTTTAATTTATCTTATAGGTAGGTTTTCTTTCCAGTCAATAATTCTGCGTTGAATTGGATCAAAAAGTAAATAAATCGTTAAACAATACGTAAATAAACAATTTATCTAAAATATAATTTTCATTTGTTGCTGTCTTTCAAATACTTCAACTTCCAAAATTTTCTAAGAATTTCTGAAAAGCGTAAATGATACTCCAACACATTATGACGTTCGTGTTTTCGCAGAACGAATTAGCGTCAACATAAGCTGATGTTTTCCAAGCAGTTCCATTCCCCCTTCCCCCACGATTTCCGTCAGTGGTCGTAATGGTGTATAAAGTATCTCATTGTAACATTTGAAGAAGCCTACGCGTGACTAGATGGCAGAAACACAATCAGTAACCACAGGCGTCTTTTTGGATCTTGGAGCATGAAAATCATAAAAGTGCGGTTTAATCCCGAAATTGCGTAGCCAAAAAAGAAGGGGCTCTGGGCGAGGCCACAATTCTGTGCGGGCTTGTGAATTTTCCCGACTCTTAAGGCGAAATCGTGGCTGCCGATGCGATAGAGGGCACCACGAGAAGTACGCGTGTTCTTTCTTCTTTTGTCTTTCGTTTTTTGTTCCCCCGATTCGCGAAAATGGGGGTAAACACGCTATTGCATCATTACTTTCATTGCCAGTGTAGGCTTACTCCGAGAACCCGCGTTGCAACCAGTTCTTACCTGAAAGGGAATCCACCCGCATGAGGCGCGCGACAGCTGATTTTTCATTATTCATTTGGTCCATTCCCGGTGTAGGCAGAACGTAAAAGCTTCACTTACGCCTGCCTTAAATGTGAGCCGTGGAAACTAATATTTTCGATGTACTCGTCAGACTCTTTATCGAATCACATCAGGTCAATTCAGCTTTGTTTACTATTGACCCAGATACATACTTAATGAGAAAATGTTACTTATTTTCTATGCTATAAAAATGCACACAAATAACCTGTAACTAAGCAAACAACAAACCAACTTCCAACTCCGTAGAGCAGAATCCTCCTACAGAAGCTATTAGTCGCTCAGAAAGTCAAAAAATTCTCCGTCTTTCACAAAATCCGAATATTCATTAATGCATTCGTAGGAGCCCACATCAAAGTTGACGAATGCAGAGCATATTCTGAAACCTATTCGTCTGACGTATATTTTAATATTATCTTACCGATTCGGGTCGTCAAACTGTCTATCCCAGTCACGTTTTTCAACACGTTTCTCAACTGTCTCATGCGTTCTACATGTCCCCATCTCCGCTACCACACCTCGAACACCAATTTATTTTTGATGAAGGCTAGAAATTATGAACCCCTTCAGTGTGCAACGTGTCCCAGCCTTTAAAACTACAAAAGTTATGGGTCCGAATTGTCATATTTTCCCCTAAGATGCTATGGGCGTGTATGGGACAGCATGC
>NW_019059872.1:680672-726684 GCF_000696155.1 Zootermopsis nevadensis | reverse complement strand
GTCAAAGTCGAGGTATAAAGAGGTAAAATTTAATTACTTCGCCTTGCTGTAGAACGTGGATCGAGTGGAATTCGTGTGAGTTCGAACCAGGAATTAGGACACTCATTACGCCCGTTCTAATAGATCAGACACGCGGATAAACGTCTGATTTAAGGACACTCGTGGGGCGACGATCTGAAAGGAGTTCATGGTTCAAAAGACGCTAATTCACGACTCGTTAAAAATTTAACCCTGGCAATGTTGTGTTTCGTCTGCCGTGAAAGACTCGAAAATCACAACTTCTTTTAAGTGACTAGACAAAAGTAGACAGTCTGTATGATATGTACAGTCAAGTTTGCCGTTTGCCGTCAGCTCTGTAAGAACTTAATTACATTTGTTACTGCTCGCCCTTATGGAAACGCATTTAAATTACGAATATAAGATATGTGAATCTTGACAAATTTAATTTTCACCAAATTGCCGAAACTGAATTTTAAACATGCGGTTGGCAACTCCGTGTGTCGTGGTTAAGAGTTTCAGCACTCTTTTGAGGGGTGGAGGGTGGGGGGTTACAAGATTAAAATATCTTCCCAAAAGCCATTTTCTGACAGAGGTTCCAGGGCGTTCTTCTTCAGGAACATTAACTTAACCCAACGCTTATTTCAAATCCTCGACAATTCGTCATTAAACATCACTAAATAACGTAAGAACTGAAAAGTCTTCGTTACATGAACTACAAATGAAATAAACTAGCATGAGATTAAAACTCAAGGAGGAATTGCGAAACTAAATTCATTCATTCCGATTCAATCTGATCTTTAAAGAAGTTTGAATTAAACAATTTGTATTTACGAATCAAAACTTCATTTATTAACAAGTTAAAAATATGCGAAAGTCTTTATGATATCAGGCATACGATTAAAGAAATGTTCTGTGCTTGTAAAGGACTACTTTGAAAGGTCTTTGTACTTTGCAGACTTTCTTTTCTTAATTAAAAATTCGTTACATTAAAACACGGCCACTGCACATTTAATGAACGACAGGGCCCCGATCACAATAATGTACTATCGAGTACGAAGCTTAATGATCACTTCTTTGAAGATCCCACGAATTCTTATTAAATTATTCATTCCGTTTTTATGGCTGGGAACAAAAGTCTCTTATTGACAATTTCAAATGTCACTACCTTGGACGGTAGGAAAGCTCATCTGAAGTAATGTTGAGAATCGAGTGAGAAAAAGTGAACTGCAAATTTGCGAGATTCATTTTGTATCCAGTTCGTGTCCAAGCCACCCACCTACCCCAAAAACCGTTCACATTGAGCCTCTGGTCATCACCTCTCGTAAACCTATCGCAATAGCCAATCATCATGGTCGATAATTCTGTCAACACCATCCACAGACACATGATGGCGTCTTCACTGGCGAATGAAGTACAGAATTAAAATCCACTTGGTAGTGATTTATAACAACAAAAGTCAACTGTTTCGAACCGGTTTAAGCTAATCTTAAATATAACTTCATTTCCTTGTGGGAATACTAAAACGTATAAAAGATGAAAACTTTGTTCTGATATTAGATGTACAGCCTAATGGCCTAACGCCATCAAGAGAGTCGAATATACACAAATTAACTAACTAACTAGATGGCTTAGGAAACCAGAAGGTTCATCACCGAATTAACCAAAGCCCTCAACTGGTCCCTGTCCTGGGCCAACAAAATCTAATCGATATCCCTGTCCTGGGCAAGCAAAATCCAATCGATACTATAAATTAACTTCAAAACAAAAAGAAATTTTGAGATTCAGGTAAAGCTGTCTAGTTGTGGTCTTCTGCCATGTGACGACGTGTACTTTAGCAAATTATTACGAATTTTTACGAGGAACGTACCACTTATGTATTCAGGGCAGAAGTGTAATTCCTCCGAAAAATCGGTAACAACTTAGGAGACTGCAGTAAGAACTTCACTGTCGCCTACAATCAGATTCAACTGATCTGTACAAATGGGAGACGCAACTCTGAAATCCAGAAAGGAGCACAAAACATGCAAGATACACATTAATTGAATCCCAAAAGAACGTTAAAACACGTGCGTACATATTCACACATACACACACGTGTCAGTCTGGGTATGTCGGCTTACGAAAAGCCTCGCGTCTTAAAATTATTTTAATTTTTTAAAGTAACAGACTAAGGAAAATGTCAAGTACATTCTTCAGCTTAGAGTCAAAATTTCTGGCCGCAAGACCAGATAAAACCACGGGATGCCGAGACATTGGATAAAACATGCGTTCTGCTTCTCGTTTGAAATTTCAAGAGACTGTGTTTGTAGCTACAAACAGAATCAACTACATCATTATTCCACGTTGTTTCCCACCCCCCAATCACCCCACATTTTCAGTAAACGCAAGTGGGAGAAGCAGGAGCATCAGTTATATATGAGCAGATAATACCCAAAATCCTTGACTGATGTTTACAGTAAGAAACTCGTTTTTCAATGCGTTCTGTTCTGAGAATTTGCACGTAATGTCGTGTGTCATGACAAATACAAGCATTTCTCAGGAAAGTTAGAACAGATGCTAAGAGGAAAGGTTATGATAATTAAATAATTCCAGCGCGCTGGAAAGAAAACGCGAATCCTCACGTTCGGAAACCTGAGACTTCATCTTAAACTGTGGATGTAAATACTATTTGAAGTCACTAGAAACAGGTGCAAAGAAGGCGGTAAATTAACTGTTAATAGAGAGAAGAAAAGAGAATTTAGTGCTCTGGATGAAATTCTCGCTTGATTGACACACGAGTGAAAGTAAAAGACTGAGGACAATTTTAGCTCACGCCGAAGCCGTCTTAAAACACACACACAGAGAGAGAAGATTTTAAAGCCAAGGGGGAGACCGCGGAACATTGAAACAAATTTAATTTCTTTACTTTTCTCGTACGTAGTATTATTAGGGGGTTATACTAAAACCGCTAATGCACATTAATCGCGTGTAGCTTGAGGCGAATTTAACAAAAACAGGAGAAGATGGCTGTCTTCTGAGCTACAGCGCCGTGTAGTATGTTTGAAGTTTACCAACTTTTTAGAGGTCCTTGTTGCTTCCATCATCAGGGCGATTATCACGGCGCTACAACCCAGACGACAGCCATCTTCGTGCTCACCGCCAAGGGAACCTCAGATAATAAAAATTCATGAGATATTGTGTTACAGTACGATCCAAAACGTTAGAAGACGCAAGCCGTGACTGTTGCAAACTGCCCCGATGCTTGGGCACGGCGCAACACTCAACGCTTACTTCCTCATTATAGTTTTTCTCGAGGTGCACTGTCACATAGAACATTCAGAGACGAAATATGAGTTCCCTAAATTGACAAATTTCCTCCGTATTATGTTCAGAATGTAAACTTAAAATAAAGAACTGCGTTACTTTACAGTAGACATCGTTATGGTCTACGAAACATTGACAAGGTATTCAGAACTGAAAAAAATCACGGAAATTTCTGTTCATACGTTAAGAACATGGAAGTAGCAAATAGAAGTCTGACGACATTCTGTCGGATGTAACGTGACATTGATTTCACTGCTCGCAGTAGCGGGCGCGCTATTTTGCAGAACCAAAGAGGACAAATGAGCTGTTGCAATCTGCCCCTGATGTAAAGTGCCCATCTCAACAACGGCCTTAAGCTCCACGATAATACTCCCATCACGTGGCCGATTGCATTAACAAAAACACAAGAAAAACAAATTTTCAATTTTTCCATCTGTTGGCATTTATTAACAATTACGAGGTCTGAATAAAATAAGCGTGCAAAAGTCGCTTAAGGATCCAACAGGGAAAAACTAATATGGGTTTAGGAACTTTGTGGGCCGTTGGACAAAAGCGTTTAAAATCAGGACGAAGGCGAGAGAAATATATAAATTACTAATATGTAATATTTTCGTAATGAGATTAGACGAGGCGTGCAAGGGATAATTACGTTAACAGCGAAAAGGTTTGTTGACCTATAAATGGAAGGGTATGATAGGAGGGGCTAAGGTGTTGTGGTTTATTTGCGAAATGCTGACTAGGAATTTAATGACAGACGAGGAAGAACTACTTAATGCGTTGGAAAAGAAAAATGGCTTATGGAAAAATACGAGTTGGTAACTCAAAAGAGTAAGACCCATTTAAGGTATAATAATTTTTCATAAAACTAGCGAATGTAAGTGCATTGTAAGGGCAAAGCGAGAAGTAATGAGTAGAAAATTTTGTCCCTTGACTGAACAATTAGCAATACAAAATCCTTCAAATGCTGACTGCAGAACCTCTGGGTTTTGGAGATACGTCGAAAGCTGTTTGTAAACTTCAGAACCTGGAAACGTTTCTAAATTTGAGACAAAACGGCTGACAACGTTTACGTCATACAAGTGTGAACGAACACGTTTTTTTTTCAAGGTAGAGAAAAGCGGAATGTGTTCAGTAGCAGCGCTTGGCGGCAAAGTTACTTTGCAATTCGGATTGCTCATCGTGGCACATGTTTGTTTCAAGTGCTTCGACGCGAACTTCGAAGTTGCATGCAGCTTATAAGTTGAAGAGCACTACCCAAGCTTAAATCGGTTTCGGCTTGAAGTTTGCTACTGCGAATGAGGCTTAAATCTATATTCAGAAGCACCGAGCACAAAATTGGATGTTATTAAGGACGAGAGCGCATTGAAACGATAACTCGGGGAAGTAAGGTTTTCTTGAAGTGTTAGACGGCACAAAATTCAACGAAAACGGTGGGTTTTTTGTTTTGTTTAAGGGAGTATGAATAATCGGCTCTTGGACAAAGATTAAATCGGCAGATTAACGATGCACATAAGCAATATCAAATGTTTTGTTTTGGGAACTCGTGGAAAAACTGCTCAGAATTGATATATTGTAGGGAATTACAATGTTACTTCCGCCTGTATGCAGGTTTTGCAATGGCACATGCAAAGTTCCAATGAACGCGAAAGAAATTTTTGCAAAGGGTGTCTGCTCGAGGACGCGATGGTTGATTTTATAACGTGACAGCCAAAGAATGGTATGACGAGATTCCACGGTGAATTTGGCTACAGCCGAAGAGCTGGAGTGTTGCAAAGGACACCGGAGATTCCACGGTGAATTTGGCTACAGCTGAAGAGCTGGAGTGTGGCAAAGGACACCTGTCACAAAGGAACAGGACAATGAAGGGGTAGGAGAAGAAATGAATAGATGTTTTCTTTCTGTAAAATCTTAGTGACGAGTGTTCACCGACACTGAAGGGTAGATTATGTCACCAATGCGACCAAAGAAACGCTCATAATTACGTGTGTCTGACCTGACGACACGACTTTACACCGTCCGAAATCAGCAGAGGAGTTTTTTATTCTTCTTACCAGATTCTGTCCTTTGGAAAAGTGTCGGAAGACACAGAGTCATGACATGAATTCAACTTCCGGGTCATATATTTGGTCCATTCGACAAATGCGAACGCCCTGATGATGGAAACAGAAAACGCCTCTGAAACACTGGTAACCTTCTATGAGACTACATGGCGCAGGGATCGAGTAGGCAGCCATTTTCAAGGACGAACATCCCGCAGCATCTGGTAACCTATTTTACGGGCAGTCTGAGTTCATTCAAGTGGAATGTAGCGGCGCCTAAGAATTAATATTTAAATAAAAGGACCGATTACAATTTTATAGGAGTGACTTGAAGCCTGAGGATTCAAAAACAATCTGGGACGACGCTGCGTCAATTACGTTCTGAAACGACAGCCTTCAAGAAGCTGGTTTAAATGCGGATTTCGATCAACTGTAGAGACGATTCTGTTGGTTGTAATGGCTTATAGGGAAGTTTACATCTGACGGATGATTATGCCAGTTATGGGCGAGAGACGGTGGTCCTCCGCTCTCCCTGCAAATTATTTCCTTTGTGCTCTGGACCTTTGAGTCATCAGGGTTCACAGACAAAGACGGCGAAGATCCGCGTTCCGTCCCCCACCTCCCCCACTCCCCCACTCTCTCACTTTTCTTGATTTGCAATATATTTTATTATCGAGACACACCCTGACCTCTCCTTATGTCAAATACAAGATACAAAATATGTTTAACCTTTGTGATACCACGCCAAAATTATTTACTTTGAAGATGGCTGGCTGTCTTCTGGGTTATTGCGCCGTGTAGTCTGATAGAAGTTTCGGAGGTGTTTTCTGCCTCCATCATTAGGACGATCAGACTCACCCCCGAGAAAACCCCGAAATCCTATATGATTTACTTTACTGTAAAACACAAATCTTCATTTTAACCTTATTAACTTTTAGAATGCCCAGTCTTATTAAGAGGAAAATACGGATAGAGCAGCGGATGTTCTCAGGAATGGAGAATTGGGCCTGAATGCGGTTGAACGAACATATTCGGTACTCCAAGCCACACTGAAGAGACGCTTCGAGGTCAAGAACTCTTGTGCCGCGGGTCACAAAAAGATCACTGGTGGCCTTAGAGATCGTCCTGAAGAGGAACTGAAGAAACGCATTTTTAGGGCAGAACGTTCGGAATTACACCTTTGGAGCCGAGATCTCTAAGTGTCACATAGCCTAAAGAAACTGCTTGGCTCGTAGGTTTAACAAAAACAAAACACTGCAGGAAAGAATTGGCACAATGCCTTCATGGAAAGGCACCCACGACTAAGTCTGAGGCACCCAGAAAATAAGTGGGTTTATGACGCGTCCGCGGGTGTAAGCGCTCCTTTTGTTTTTCAGTGAGTGATCACTGTAATCTAGCTTTCAAATTAAATTAGTCTGTTTATAAATGTGATCTTTTGTTCCAACATTGACAATTTTAATTGATAAATTTATTTTGTGATCATACTTCTAAACGGCTTTCATTCAAAATTAGTGATGTATGGTCTGAAGGTTTCACGGCGACTTAAATATAATTAATTCATCTCGGGCTACCAGCCGTGTCATGTGGTTGAACTGAGAAAACACCAACTTCCATACCTTGAAGACGAGGACGGTTCTCGAAACGTCGGCGATTTCTCCACTCAGCCACCTGACACGGCTGTCAGCAAGAGCAGAATTCATCATACAAAACTAGTACCTTTTTCCTTTAGAACTCTTATCACTTTTTTATCTAAAAAGATCTAAAAAGATTATTACGATTTTTTGTAAAATGGTTGATATAAATCTGCTTTCCTTTGAAGGACTAGTAACTGAAGCACAAAAAATATTATAAAATATGGCGTTTAATTTTCTTCTGCGACGAAATTCGTCACCATTAAGTTTCCTGTTTCAATTTTGATAGGCAGAATAAAAACTGTAAAAATCACAAACAGAGAACAAACAGCTGCACAATTTGACATTAAAAATAAGCCGCTGTTATGTAGGAAATTATTAACTAAATGCACTACGCAGATTTCTGCTTGGAAAGCTAGTAGTAGCTCAGCTAGTAAAGTAATTTCAAATCTCTTACGGAACCGAAACTTCATCGCAGAAATATTAAGAGCCCACCAATGGACTGTAAACCTTTTACACAGGATTTCCTTAAGATAAATTTAATATTTATTTTCCATCAGCTTCTACGTCATATGAGTGGTCTCTTAAATTCAATTTTATCGTTCATTTAAAAAATATTGCATCTAAAATGCATTAACATACAAGAGACAGTTCATCGCATTACGAATTAATAAAGCATGTACGATTTGACTTTTGTTTCGCGTTATTATATTCCGTCCATAAATTTGGATTCCAGTGCATCCATCCACAGATGTGTGGATGGATGCATATTTATTTGCAAATAATTGAAGTCAAATTACTGTCTCCCCGTGTCCGATGTGAAACTTTGCAAGGCAGTATTAATAGTTACTTACACACTGATCTTACTACGTTTAAATTGAATAAATTGTAAAATGAAAAGGATGGACAAGCATTGGCCGAACATCTTAATGCGTAATTAAATACGCAACATGAATTGATCTGAGTTACAACAAATTATCATTCAACTGGTATATAAATAATCTACTAAAGTCATAAAACGTTTAAACACTTGGAAAAAGAAAATATTGTTTAGCCATTAACAGGAAAGAAGATAAACCTGTTTATAAAAATCTTACAAACAATTAAAAGTGTATCTTTTTTTCAACACTACCTGATACCTTGTTACAGCAAGGCCACTAATTATTAGCACCTGATTCGTGAATAATTATTTCGAAGCTGTTCCCTCACTACACGTTGTTACCCGGAGTCGAAATCGTAATCTTTTTGACCGAGGTGTAAACAACAGAATTTAATTTAATATCGACAGTTTGTATGACTCACTTTGGTTCCATTACACTGGGCTAACTGCACAACAGACTTTCCACAACCAATAGCTTACAAAGTCTCCACATCATCTTTAAGTCTTAAAAAGTACAGGAACCTTTTGTCTACTGAGCCCCAGTTGAACCGTACGGGTTGTAAAACCTTAAACCAATGAGTCAGTGTCTCTGGAATGGGCTATCAAAGTCCTCAGGAAAATAGCCGATAGTCTTGTTTCATTGCCTGTCGAGGATAAATTTGGTAGTTCGGTGAATTGTAACCTGAAGAGAGCAAGGGAAAAGGGGCGAGATCTGTAGAAGAAATAAATCGAAGGAGTGAAATTGCTATTACGTAACTCACGTCTGGAACTGCAACAAGTTCGATGAAGGGGTCATTTTTCGATGTCTCTGCTGTGATGACGTAAATAATTTAAGGGTTATTTTGAGTGGTGTAATTCAATATTTGTCATAAAACAAAACCTCAGTCCTACGTATAGTGCCAGATAAGGTAATTACTTATAGAATATGAATTTTCTGTACTGTTGACAGCTCCAAACCGTTGCGAATTATAGATCTAGATCGGTGGATTTTCTTTTCCAAATCAAATGCCACACTTAAATATTTACACACCCAGTACTCAGTGGCATGTGTCAAGACCCTGGAAGTACTAGGAGACTTATCTGGGGTTGAAATTAAAATATGCCCAGTCTTACGTTGCATAGTCGAAGCTTCTTCCAAATGTCGGGCTCATCTTTCCCAGTTACGTGTCAAATAGACTACACCCTAAGAACTTTCTGGGTACCGGAAAATATTTCTGCCAATTCCGTCGTGACACAGGAAGGAAGACAATAAGGACGGAACTTTGCCTCCACAAAGACTCGAGACAAGGGTCTAAAAAAAGAGACGTCATTCAGACATTCAAGCGGTGAAGAAATTCATGTGTTCAAACAATCGTCAGTCAACAGGACTGCGACATTAACTTTGAGTGCGTTCAACGACGGCATTTGAAATTGTAATCTTCCACAATCAGAATGTCGCGGTCCTGTCTCGTATCCGGGAAGTTCGGGGTTCAGATCTCTACCCGGCCGCCGACCATACTGACAGGTGACTGTTCACGGTTTTCATCAGTCATTCTAGATAAATGCCTCCACCTTAAAACAGGCTATTATGCATTAATACTCTACCATCCTGGACTTATATCCACTCACAAAAAGCAATGTCACTGTCGACACTAACCATAACAAAACCCACAATTTTTAAAGCTACAACAACTAACCATAACAAAACCCACAATTTTTGAAGTTACAACGAATAATCAAGAGTTCATCCCTAACATTTTAACTATTAAAATCTACGTCATATTACACACGTACCTACATTTGTTACTACGGCGAAACTTACAAAACGAATAAACATTTATTAAATAAATTCAATTTCTTACTCAAAGCACGAAGTTACATTTACAAGGTTAATGTTGTGTCTAAATGTAATATTCACTGCGTGTGCTTGAGTGTAACAGAGAATACATTATTTCCATGTTGCCACGAGCATGTAATAGCATTTTGTACATTGTTTACTGTTGACATTTCTACTATCAGTTGTACAAATAAGCCACAAGAGTGTAAGACTGTCATAATACGAGAATCAACAACAAAATAATGCATAGGACCGCAAAGAGTACTTTCAGGTTAAATGTACTCGAGGTTAAAACGCAGAAGACGAGGGAAATCGTAGAACACACGAGGACTCTCAGAAACTTGCATCTTCTCAGCCCTTCATACGGGGGGGCGGGGGGGGGGTGAGTTTTTTTAAGTACCCAAGCGCCGACTACTTTGATTCACAGAAATATCCAAATATATGATTAGGTTAAACGAAACGAAAGCTGACATGAGGGCATTGACAAACATTCGCTGCAGTGAACATCTGAACTGCCACAGCGACCGCACCGAAATGCATATTATTTTCTCGTGGTACCTGATCAATATGCACCGCCCATGTGCGTCAAAAATTACCCCTCGACCTTTTCACGTTGCTTTATTTGTGTGGGAGAGAGATCAAATTCTCAAAGTGCAAGTAAGCGTTATACATTGGCATTCTTTCCGCTCTTTAAGTGAGTAAAACACAATTTTCTTTTGCACGTTCCACCGAAATAGTGTTCTGAAACCTCTACATTTTATTCTAAAAATAACATTAAAGGCTCTTTCTTTGCTAATGAACGTTGTTTGAAATCTACGCAGTTAATCAAGCGATGATTGATAGAAACCTTCGAGTACACTGGACCGAAGTACAGCTTGCTATCGATAAAAGTGGGATAAATACACAGACCAGATTATACGTGGAGGAGAAGCCAAGTACAGCAAATTATAATACCGAAAGGCCTGAAGGAACTTAATAACACAAATCGATGTCAAGAAATGGACAATTAACTCACACTGTGTTCATGTAAATACCTGTTTTCTTGCACAAATTAATTTCTGGACAAATTAAAACTTATTCCTGGGAAAAATATTTCTTGCGGATTAAATCTGCACTATTTCAGAGAAAATCACATGAAGTATGAATCTTAAATTCCTGTGCCATCGTAAGTACGTGATGAAGGCCCAGAAGGTCCTTGCCTGTCTCTCGTTCAGTATTAATCACCATCACCTGAAAAGAATTCTGGCATGTGTGAGTGTGTGAGTGAGTTCAGAGTGCTCTGCAGTGGAAATGGCTCGTCCTAGGATTCCTATCAAATACATGGAAATATAAATTGTCGCAGAAGTTAATTCTGGATGAGAAGACGTCAAAGGAAATTATCGTTAGCCGCATAAAATAATTACCGTTTTAATCAGTCTAATCTTTAAAACTTTCCAATGACGGCAGGAGACGAGAACTGTGGAAACTGATTGGTATCAGCCAGCAATTGCATCGTGGCTCGTTTGGTATCAGCCAGCGATTGCATCGTGACTCTTCTGGCGGTCTCACTTCCGAGAACTTGTTAAGTTGTGAAAACGAAGAAAGTAGAAAAATAAAAAAAAAATAACACGTTTGGTAATCGGGTTACATCAGATCACGTGTTTACTTGTCGGTGATGAAAAATGTTACGGCTCGTGACTCCTAGAAAAGACTGTGAATCGGATGAGTCGGGATACAGAAATAGCTCGAGGAAACCTGCTGAATAATATCGTTAGTTGATGCAGTGTCGACAAATAAATTAAGAAATATATCAGCATATGAGTGGGACGTTATCGGTGCCCTGTGAGATTCCTGACTCCCTTCACTGACGCATATTCTGTATTAGATTATCCTTTTCTGGTAATTAAGTCGTAGTTAATGTGGCTTTAGGAGAGCTTCATAACCTCTGACCCCAGTACAGCAACCACAGCCGCCAATCAGATCCACTTTCTAAACTAGAAATGACCTCCTACATTAAAAGGAGTGCAACGCACATCCATTCCCTGGGGGGGGGACTCCCCCTCGAGGGCGCAGCCTCAGAGTTTACAAGGGCCCGACAGCTGAGCCTATTTCGTGGTCTTCGCTCCTAGTTTTTGCATCCTTCTGAGCAGTTAACCCGGGCCATAATTATCCTGATTCACTTCGGTTTCCCGCGTCCTTCAACACATAACCCGATTATATTACCCTGAAATATATCTCGGCGTCTTCCTTAAAATTCTACTTTAATTAATGTAAATCAACAACAACACGTCGCAAGGCGCTTTAGCCCTGTGGCAATAGTACTCAGGGGGTCGTACGATCTAATCCATGGGAAGTCAAACAATGTTTCCTTTCCTGCAAACGCCATTTTGCTATTTTACACCATACAAAAAATTGTATCATCAATTTTTCTTTCACGAAAATCAATAACTATACGTCATTAAACAGCCCTATCATAAATGGCGCTTGCCTGCATCCCACATCAAAAATTTTCTTTCAGCCATGTTTGTATTTCTGATACGAACAGCAGCAAACGATTTCTATGCGAAGTCAGAATGAACATTCAATTCTTTTAGCGAGTAAACATGTTCCAGACTGCGCAGCTTCTGCGCAACTGGCTTACGCAGCGGCCTAGCATCGAGGATAATTTTACGGACGAGACTGCTTACGATCAAATTTTGTTCCGCAGTACGTGATTGTTACTGGGTTGCGTTTAAAATGGCACATCCTGTACTTAGTAAAGAAAGAGTAACGAATGCAAAGTTGTTGTAAAATAGGTACTTCTCGAGAATTGACGAAAAAGTTAGAGAAAAGAGATTACCTCGGTTAATATTGTAAAGAATGACGTTCATCTTAATGGCGTGTAACAATTAAGTTTACAACGATAAATTGGTTAACGCCGTTTCCGGAAGTAGTTTTGTCGAACGAACGATGCGTTACTGGATGTTAGAGCAGGTGGTTTCTGTTAAGTTACCGCCGTGCTATATGGGGGTTTAAACATGGGCGTAATTCAGAAACATCCCAGACAGACGTGAAAAGATCGCCGTCTGACACCGCAACATCCCAGTTAAACTTATCCAGACGGGGTCGATACGCGGCGTCAAGTGTTGGTCGACCTTGTTAGTTCTCCGTCAGTTACACAGACACTTAGGTTTCGAGTAATAACATCACGCCATTATGGGCTTTAAGGGCTGCCCCTGCCAAAGCCACTGGCGCCTTCCCATCTCACGAACGAGAGTCTGGACACCGAGTAAAGACGATACAACTAACTCTGTACATCAGAGCTCTTTGTGAGAAGCCAACAGCTTAATTTATTTAAATGTCATAAGAACCGAACTGGCCATCGGTAATATAAGAAAATGGCTGGTGAGTATATGTCACTACTAACTGTGGCAAAGGAGTTAGATACAGCCAATAGTCGCCATAGACGACCTAGGCGTTTATTACAGTTTTGGACATACAGTAGGTCATTTAAAACATCACAGAACTTTTAACGCTGCGTTTACCACAGATTCACAGTGATAATTTTGCAATAAAAGATCTGTTCAAAGAAATGTTTTCACAACTAAGTGAAACAATGTAAAAAATTTTATCCAGTGCTGCACCATACACCCATATTAATTTAAACAAAGTTTCCTCCCCGATGTCCATTAAAGCTATGCCAAAGCTTTGCAATATTTAAAATTGCAAACCTTACGTATTGCAGTGATGGACTCTTCCTTATGCAAGTTAACCGCAATCTGAAATACTGCCTTTCCCTTCTGGAAACTGTCGGTCTTAGAAGTCTTACTCGGTATCTTGTGTTCAGTTTCAGCCCTTCGATTAGAAACTGTCCTTTAGGATGCAAATGCGCCTGCTAATATTGTCTGAAGGGAACTTGATATATCTAGAAACAAAAATTGTTTTCCATTACCATATCCTGTAATAACTGTGGTTCTATCCATATATCAGACATTAATTACATTAAATATAAATGTACATACATTTTTGTGCATTTTCCACTCATCCAGCAACATCGACCAACTGTGCGTTATCATCTCATTAATTTATCACAAGCATCTAGTCAGGGATTGAACATTGCCTTTCATAATTTTTAGGGTATTTTGCATTCCAAAGAAAATGAAATTGTAAATAAACGCTGGTCGGAAAGAGTCTCCATTTTGTTTTGCCGACCTTCAAAATTGATACGTGTTGCAAATTTCTTGAGCTACACAGACCTCGCATACACACGGCAACTCCACCTTCCTTGTAACTATTTTACGAATACAAGTAGTCATGGGGTTACTAAAAATCGCGAAAAAAAGTTATTCCGAGATAACCAGCGACGCTCTACTTTAATGTGACTCTGAAAATTTAATTACTCTTAAGCAGGGCCCACTATAGGTAATTGCTACTACGACAGGATCATAATTACTTTTGTGAGTCGTGTATCAGGGTAGCGTCTTGCGGGAAATGCCCCTGGTGGCTTCAAAAAGCAACTACACTAAGTAAGAACGAGTAAGACGATGTTTTGATAAATAAATAAATAAAGAAGCGAATTAATACCAAAACTGGTAATTAAAACAACGAATGGGTGTCTGGGTATACTATCGGGATACGACCATTTTGCTGGACCTGTATCTCCTCGCGTTTCACCGTGGCAAAAACAGATATTTGAGCAAAAACCTTTTGTTAATTTTGCAGGCTAATAGTTGCTAACCGCTTCACATCCATATACAAATGAGCATACGAATCGCTTTAGATAACGTTATTTCTTTCATTCCTCGTAGCTGAGTTATCTCACGACAAGTCACGGCTGATCAGAATGCTACCAACACAGGAGAGCACCAAATTGACCAAAAAAACATCAACAGGGAATCTATCAGCATGTGCTACGTTTCAACCGTAAATATACACCAAAGAAAAACCTTTCCAGAAAAATATTTGTTGTGCGCCTCAAAGCTGTGGAAAGGGATTTTGAATCACTCTGTATATATTTGGTCGAAAGTGTTCCAGTTTCCTGAACACCGAAAGTAAGAACGCTGTGGTGTGTGTACGATCACAGCCATCAAGTGCCCTTCCGTCAGAGGCCCTTCTCTCATTTCTCACCGTTTGTTTGTGGCCCCTTAAAGCAGCTTGGAGCAGCCCAATTCCCCCTGCCAGCCGTAGGCCACTCAGTGGTAGCCAATCTATTGGAAAGCCACATCATAAGTTTGAGTCGAAGCAACCATCAGGATACACTCCACAGCCAACACAGGGCATTGAAAAAAACAAATTTTAATATATTTAATGCGTTTTAATTAGTTATAAAAGCGTACGGATACGTGACATTAGGCTGCTTTTATTCTGAAACCGAGAGTCTGAATCTTTTTCGATGCATGGATGAAGTCTCAAAACTTTTAGCGATACATGACGGCATTTTAAATGGTGCACCACGCGGATATTAACGGAATCATAGTTAACTGGGCGCTACATCCAAAAGTTTCTTTTGCTATCGGTTCTGCTTCCTAGCCTGTAGTGTATCATTACAGTAGCAACAAAAGCTGCAACATTAGTAACGTGAACCTAATCTAACCTCACATGCATATTCAAGCGCCAGAATGTTCTTATGTAACGAGAAATAAATGTCCTGCGCGTTCAAGGGTCAGGGGGCTGTATTTTGAATCACCCTATAGTAATGAAAACAAAACATCGCATTTTTGCTGCATCATCAGGTGATATAAAAACTGCAGTTCTTACAATTCTGCCACGTAATTTCCGAATCAAATGATCTCACGCGGATATGATTTCCCACAGCCTACAAATAATATTCTAAATAAATATCTTACATCGATGAAAGATCGAGTTACACTCAGAGTCATGTTTAATGCACACTTTTTTTCACTCTGACTTTCTTATCTCACAACCGGAAGCTCAAAAACTGAGCTGCGTGCCCCACACTAACCTAACCTATCTTAACAAGCAAGATGAAAAACTTCGGAATTTTTAACATAGATATTGACTTCGTTACCACTTCCAAAAGGAGCAATTAACATGTAAATTAAAGCTATAAAAAGTCACGTTACGGAGAAAATATTATTAAGTGCGAGGAGGGTGTTGAGATGCAACAAGGAATGCACCGAGATGCCATTACCGGGGCTCTGAGCGTGAATTACACCGGTTTGCGATTCATTATTTAACTGTGCTGTATCAAATCAAATGTTGCGTTAAACGACGTGGGTTGAAGGAAGACCGCGGTCTGTCGGAGGACAGAACTCCGCCAATTTCTCAGTGCGCCAACTTGAATTAAAGGCGAAAAAATCCGAATGCGAATCAGAGAGCAGCAAGTTTGCCCGCGGGAAAGTGTCTCGAATATAATCGGAACGTGACCAGACTCTAGTTTTCCGAGACTTCTCGTGGTTTTACTCCCCTGAATTCGGCCACAAACGCTTCCAAAGTTACCCAGGTCGAAGTTCGTAAAAATTCTCCCCGCAACTGACAATTAGAAACGTTTAAATATATATAAAGGTTGAGGTTTTCACGGTGATGTGAACGCAGACGGTGGTATTACAGAGAAGTTTTGTTGGACACTGGCCACTGTCAAATATGTTTAAAATACACGACGTTTCGGGAATTGACACTGGCTTAGTTGAATGGTTAGCGTAAGTACTGATCAAATTCTGGCAAGAATTATACGTTTTGAAACAGGAGGAAATACATTGTATCATTTACCATAAAGTTATTAACTGAATTCTAGCTACGTTTTAGTGCGGACGTGTTTAAGAGTTAAAAGCGTGGGAGTTATTTTGCGTGTCTGATATTTGATATTTTTGTGTTAACATATACAAAGGGAACATGCGATTAGGTTAGGTCATGGAAAGCCATACAGGATTTATGGGACTAGTAATAATGGTGTTGTTAGCTACTAGAAGATTGCTGGTAATTCCGGGGCCGCCAGGGTATCAGGGAAAATTGAGCAGATTCCCGCACCCCGGAAAAACCAAAAGAAAGTAAGTAAAGTGTTTAAAAGTTTGGTAGAAACTGACAGCAAAGATTTGAATGAAATTAAAGATGGAACGCGGGACCTCAGAGAAAATTCTGAGAAATTTGCTCGAGGCGATGCATTAAGTGATTAACTGCAAGCAAATTAAGCTGATAATGAAGGAATTGGGAAAAGACAAAAGATGACGGATAGTACAAGTATGTCAGCCGGAAGGAGACACGAAGAACGTCAATATTTGTACTTCAAGGACGAGGGATGGTTTGATACATCGGAACCCTGATGAAGTTTCTTCGAGGGGCAATGAATCTCAATGTAAGGAATGCGACCAGATTGGAAACGGGAGGGGGTAAAATGCCAATTTCTGTAAAATTTACTTACTTCTCCGAGTATTTTGCTGTGCGAAGGAATATTAATGTCTGAGAGGTTCGCAGAATTAAGGGAGAAGGGACTGACCACAAACCTAAACATACCACGAAAACTGGGCTCACGGCATTTTTAAAAAACGGCATTCTGGTGGTAAAACGGCGAAAATACTACCTGTATTATTTGGCGACGAATATCCATTTAAGAGAAGGCAATTTCTTGGAATTCCCGGCGAGAAGCAGCAGCGAAGGATCGGAGTGTAAAAGGGGTTACGTGAATCACAGGACAATGAATCGAGACAAACATTAATAGGACAGGTTAGGTTCAGAAGCACGAAAATTGAGGAGGAGATCAAATGGCAGGTTATTTTGAACACAGAAGTGGCTTTGCGATGTTCTGCAGCGTACGACCTACGAGTTCTTTGAAAATTTTATAGAAGACTTCGTCGTTTAATAAAGTGGATTTGCTGTTAGGTTAGGTTAGGTTCGCATAAACGGGTTTGGCCAAATTGTGACAACGTAAATGAGTGAAACGCTAAATAAATGACGATTTGGATACATCTTGCGCGATCCAAAGGATAACAGTATGAGTAGGAAGATAAAATTTAATCAAATATGCAACGATACAGAATGAAATTTTTTTCAAATATTAG
This sequence comes from Zootermopsis nevadensis, assembly GCF_000696155.1. The sequence goes on along the minus strand of NW_019059872.1, from coordinate 709,042 downwards.
GAATTTGTATGCTATTGTGTGCTGGTGTCTGTTGAAGAACTTAAATTGTCTGTCCTTCTGTCCTCCTACTGGGACTGGGAACTAACCGACATGGAAATATCACTTCAGCAGTTCGATCGGTAACATATTAAGGAGTCAGGGTTATCTCGGACGCAATCTTAAAAAATACGAAACTATTAGCATGAATTTTAGATAATTGAAAAATTGTAACACGATGATATCGCGAAATATTTCACCATGTTGATGACAGCTGATGATGGGTCAATGTGACTAATTTCAGCATTTAACAGGCTGGATTAAAACCTCTAAGGTCGAATCCTCGAGAACTGTAAATTTCACCACGGCAAGAACTTTCTATGCGTGTTTCAGGGAGAGAGGGAGCGTCAGTCTGCGCGCTTTGAATTCAGACCACTGACTTTGAACAGGTAACGTTCGCCCTGGGGTAACTACCTCTTCTCCGCGCTCCAAAAGACCGACTGACCCTCACCACTAACCCCAAAAACTTTTGGCATTGCGCAATGCCGGTTGCGGGGAAGCAAATTTGTTGCCGCTCTACTTCAAGTCGGACCTGTTTCTACACGAAGCGTAACAATTTCTTTCAATTCTCGCATCTACCATTTTAAAAAATTCAAGGGTTAGCACAAATAAGACTGATGATTCGATATCCGATATTATCGGAACAGAATGCACGCGCCGATGCTCCAGCCACTACCATTTGCACGACCATCGCTTATGCTAGCAGTTGTTTCCACATGCCTACTTTAAACCTCCCATAGTAACGACGCAGGCTAAATGTACGTGAACTTTAAATAAGACATTAGTTTCGACTTTCAGCTAAGAACCGAAAAAGGTCTGTCTTCTCAAGAGAAATACCGACAGAAATTTATTTCCGTTCGACTTTCAGCTAAGAACCGAAAAAGGCCTGTCTTCTCAAGAGAAATACCGGCTATGTGTGAAGTTGTAAACACAAGGCTAAAATTTTAAGTAAAAATTTATACAAATTTTAACACACACTTTTTCGGCATAGCCTGTAGTTATCTGGGCAAAGATTAGAAATACAAGGAAGCATTACTGCACAGCGATGTGCGTCGTTAAATATGTTAAATTTAATTGTTTTCGGCAAAAGGTACAGCACTAACTGTCTGAGAACTCGTGTAAGTCAACTTTAAAGACAACTTAAAAATACATATAGGCGGTATCCATGTTAGAAAAGCAGGAAAATGCCAAGATATGCCCCATAGAATCGGTCCGAATAAAGGAGAGGGCCGACCTAACTCCGCCATGACTGGAGAATCGTGCGCTCCACTGGTTCCGGGAAGTTTCCAACTTCGGAAACGTCTTCAGCTGTAATCCAAACTGACACATGTATTTATTGATCAGTCGGTACGAGACTTAAATATTCCCGTGCGCTCCCATTACTTAGATTCAGGCCGGTATTACGGTGATGCATCGGCCCTCGTGACTCGTAAAGACTTACAAGAAGTCCAACGCTCAAAAGTTTAACCACTTGTCAAGAACTGTAGCAAGTCTGTAACAATTTCTGGCATGTAATTATGAAGCGTAAAAATTCGGTTTTAAGACAGCAATAAAACCTTTCAGGTTGCCAGATATTCTTTCTTTATTCTTCATATGGATTATAAAATAATCGTCTGAGCCGGCAAGGTACTGATCACATTTCTAAAACAGTTTACGGATATTTCTTTACGTATGTTTGAAATATACCTTCGAATTATGCCAGTAACACCGAGGATTCTCTACACTTTTCTCAGTTCCTGAAGGAAAGTGTCCGAAAGTCGTTTAACGTGCCCAATATCCGGTCTGTTTCTAATCTAATCTCCACTTTCCTTCAGCGAATCAACCATTCTTACGTTTTTCTACGTCCGTGTTCGCCCTCCTTACCGAGTTATCTGGTCTGTCGGTTGGCACGTCTGCTTCGTACTCGTGAGGTTCCAACTTTTAAACTGGACTACATACCAACTACACTTACTGAAGTTCTTTGTGGTTTCTTTCAGTCACTTCAGGCAAATTTCGGAGCAGTGCCTTATATACCTCACCACCTCGTCAATCAACTTCATCTTTTATCATTGAATGAACTAATAATTCGTAACATAACAGCAAGCGAGAAGTTGAGACTACGAGATGATCATATTTCCTCACTCCACATTCACATCTATTCTTTGATTTTAATACGACGTGTAACAGACGCGACTGTCGCTAAAGGAATGTTCATTACTCGCAGAGTTATTAAGGTCCCTTTGTGGTGTTCTGGGTCGCATAGACCTGCTATTTACAAAACTAGGGGCATCGAGGGCCGGCGAATTCGCCCGGTCCAGGGCCCAGACCGCCGGTCTCACGTCGTTTAACGCAACTTAATAAGGGTTATAGCGTCCCACAGAAAGGAAACTTCGCACCACGAGACATTCTCGTACAGCCATGTTATGGAAGTTGCAGAATATGCAACACGCTTTCACGACTTTGTACCGAGTCATGTTTACTGTAACATTAGCAGAGCCACAACGCACACTCATGAAGATAACTTGCGGCTTGTACGAGGGACACGCACACACAGTTTATCACTCAGGGATCGGAAACCCAGGGGCCGAAACTTGAAACTGCATCTCCTTTGCAGTTACAACGTAAGCAGATTTTTTATGAAGGCGTATCATTATTAAACTAATTCATATTCTTGGACAAATTTCGGTCGCCTTAGTTTAAAAAGCACACGACGTTCTGGACTTTAGCTTTGCTTCTCTTATCAAATGAACAACCGAACAGATGTGTCTATTGAAAAAAAGATAATCCCAGTTCTCGGACCTAATGACGAAAGAAGATCCAACTTCCTAAACGTCGTGTGATTTTTTTTAAATAACGTAAAAAAAAAATTCAAAACGTAAAAATATGCGTCTGTAGTACAATTTTCCTCGTAACAGAAGCATATTATGTTCATCCACACATACAATGCTTATATTATAGACCTTAAGACTCATAGTGACTAGGATAGGACTGGAGAACATGAGTTCGTTTCCCGATGGGGACAGAGAATTCACTCTTCTCTGTTCCTACCGGACGGGGTCTCAAATTGGCGGCGCATTGGTGGTACAGCCACAGGATGAAAGTTACTTCTCAAATATAATCACCACCTCCTTATTAAATTAAACTCCATAAGTATTTCAATATTCTATTTAATCGGCTGCCTTAAAAAAATATCTTAAGTTAAAAATAAGAATTTCTTAAAATACTGCAGGGGTCAAGGCAGAAGGAATAATTGAGTCAGCCTCCCATGACCTGTATCTTAGTTTCACAGCGTCGAGCCGAACTTAACTCTTCCGAAGGCAAATTAACATCCGTCACAGACCTCGCATACAAATGCCCAGAAATGTAGGGACGCCACTGGCGAAATACTGAACAACATGAAGTAGCCGCTTCTAACAAGGTCTCTGAACCCACGCCAACACGTCCATGAAGATCTGTACATGGAACAGACATATTTGTTAATGGATAATACGGTAATTATTTTATTAGCTTACAAATCAGCGCTGTTTCCCTATGTTAATTTTCATTGCCTGTAACTTAAGGCTTCTTTTTTAATTCTTTCCTTCTAGTCGGCACACGCAACCGCTGACTGAACTAGTAGCAGTTACAGCTCTTCTGTCGAGGTTTTAATTTCTCGTTCTTTAAGCAAATATCCTTGTGGCGGGTTCCACTCTACCAAGAGCGGAAATTAATATACTCCGTAGTAATAACCAAACGCGTAAAAATAGTTCACTTTAAAAAACATTTAATTCACTGATAATTTTACAGGACATTCATTCGCGATGAACATACCGTGGCTTTGTAGGCTGACAAGTTTTAAAACCTTTGCCCAACCAAGACTTTGTGGAAAACAATTTAATTTAAAATCTATTTGAAGCACTAATGTGTATTATGAGGTACCAATATTGATCAAAACGTAATGGATTATTTTTTATACTTTCGTGAAGCTCACGGAAAATAACTAAAAATGTCGGCCGGAAAACACTTCCTCAGTCCAGATCGAAACCTAGACCTTCCGGAATAAACTATTTAGTAATCCCTACGTCACTAAAAAAGAGTTGTTATGGATGATATTTGAACCTCCTAAGACGGGCAAAGAAAATGAGAAATTTAAGACACGTTTTACATAACGAAGAATTTCGTAATTTGTGCTATTGTTATGGTAGTAAAACACGGGGAGCTGTGATGGGCTGGGCATGTAGGTTGGATCTGGCGATGAAAGATTCATACGGAATTTTGTTTGGGATGCGACTAAAAATGGTCGCTTGGCAGACAAAGTATGAGATGGGAAGATGAAATCAAGACGAATGTAAGTTCATTTTGAACATCGTAGGCTGATGGAATTTCTCCCACTGTCGGACTTTGGTAAGTGCGCCGTTAGACTTTCGGGTTATGCTACCTGAGAGTCAGGTTGTTATTATTATTATTATTATCCCATCTATTCACCACTTTATGGGGCATTTACTTCCATGGACCCGAGACAGACCTTGTCCCTAAGGTACATAGGGCAGCAGCTATTTCCGGGATACGTATTGTTTTTAGCAAGTGTCACATGTGTTATATAATTTTATTATTATTATCAGTCGATATAGTTCAATAATAATATGACTGAATATGGGTACGAAGACCGTGGTTCGATTCCCGACAGAATAAGGAATGTTTTATTCTTTATAAAGTAAAAACCGCGATTGTAAAAACATGTTCTTCTGCAGAAGCGATCAGAGACGTTCTTCCCATGGCACAGAGCAGAAAAGATGCCGAGGTTAGGGAGTACGTAGGCCTGTAACAATGACTTCACTTCCTCTAACACACATCTTAATGAAGTGACATGTGGTCTTAGGGATCACATTGTTAGAATCGCCATCGTGATTTCTGCTGTTTTATAAATTTTACCTCAGTCTACGTACATTGTGAACAATTAAAATAAATCGTTTAATATTACTTCAGTCTGCAAGTAACAATGGCTAAGTACAGAGTTATAATTACAAGAAGGCTCAGTAAGAGCTTATTCCTAGATACACTAAGCTACATTAACTAATCCTGCAATGGGTAATGGAAATTCAATACTCCATTATGCAGGCGAGACCTGATCTCCATTCCACTGTATGAGGCTACTCCAAGTAATACCTTCATTATACACCACGTCACATGCAACACGTAATTACTAACACTTATACGCTCTTTTGTAACACTTTGAAATTGCTATATTTCTCTACAAATTGTACTACATTAACAGATGTTTGAATAAACAAATGGGCAACAAAACATTTACGACATCTTCTGTCTTCTGTAGGAAACTGAACACGTTTATCTTTTTCGGAAGGAAAATAAGATATTTTATTAATTATTCCAATGTGTAGATCTTCCACGTGAGAGAAAGACAAATATAATTAAATTACAATTAAGAGATTATTCAGTTCAAAGGCGATCAAAAGCTTTCGTCAAGAACTTACTACTGTAAAGTACCAGACATTGGAAGGAGTTCATTATATGCGAGATACGCCCAGCGACTGACATTAAATTTGCAAAAATACCACCAAAACAAAAAACCGCTGTCATCATTTACATGGTTCAAAGGTTTAACACTTTTCCAGACACTCAACAGAAGAGGTCAGAGGCAGAAAACGACAGTTGTCCAAATCAACGCTTCATACGCGGTCAATCACCATCCACCAATGAAGACAATCAACTGCGCAAATGAATACAATTTTATTACGTTTGCCCCCATATATTCATCTTAATCAGAATGAACTAATTTAAGAATAATCTGTAGTGAGAATGCACTATCAGACATTGATCAGCCTGGCAACGCAGAAGCGATAAATACCCAGGCAAAGTAGGATCTGAGGTGAGTACGAAGATGGCGGTCTTCTAGGTCGTAGTGCCGTGTAATCTGGCAGAACTCTACCAACGTTTCGGCCTTGCTGCCTTCATCATCAGGGCGACAAGATTGACTTACGATGGAGCGACAGCAATCTTTTAAGAACTGAATGGTTGAAAAGTTACGAAACCAATATTAAACTATTTACTGATGCTCGCACAATTGAACACAATTATATTCAATTAACAGCCGCACAATATCGCTATATAAGAGCCCACGGAGCTCGCGCAGTCCGCCAGTTGTCTTCTTTCAACGATCCAAGTGCGAGGATGTCTTTTTCACAAGTGCAACGAGGGTTCGTTGTCGAACACAACCTAGCACCTCGTTCTTACGTAATTTGCCAAGAGGAGTTTAGGGATTCATCTCTCGATTTTTGTGCCAAACAAATCGACAATATCTCGTCTGGTAAGCCGTTTCAGTGACTGAGGAACTGTTCGTCGGCTTGCAAAAGACATGAAAAAAGAACGCACGTATCGCTGAAGGCGGTGGGTATTTCCAACACTTGACATAACATCGTTTTTTTTATTTTCTGATTCCAGTGTAATTTATTTATGGACAAACAGAACAAGTGTCACGATTGTAGTGCGTGACTTTTCGATTATCCTGTACAAATCGACATGCAAGGGGCACAAACCGGGAGTAGCTTCAGAACACGATATTCTGAGCACGTAGATGATATTAGACGTAACAAATACAAGGCAAAGAGTGCGAGACCCATTCTTCACAACGACACAAATAGAGATCTTGGAAATCTTAAAAGCCGCGAACACTGATATATTACATTTAAAACGCGGTAGAACATGTGAATGCCGTAATTAACAGCGCAGAATCTATGCCACTCACCCAAATAACTCACCCGGACAGGTCATCGTTCAAACTCTGAGACTATAGGCTGAGATATAATTATAAAATTACTCAGATGTGGAAAGATCAGCTTTGGAATAATAATGGAGGTGGGACAAATCAGTTGGCCCCATCCGTGAAGTTATTAATTACGATGATGATGATGATGATGATTAGCGAGATGTCGATAAGAAACCAAAGGTAGCGTAATATATCAAACTGAAATTCCAAGGAGACACCACACAACGCGAAAAGGCTTCCACCGGCCGGAATGGGGCGCGGAGTTCTTACCAACCACACAGAGGCGACACATCGGAGACCTAAACAAACGTTGTCACGACTAAGGGAGGGCATCTCTGTCGCCTTTCTTCACTTCCAACTTCAGAGTCACACTAAACGAAGGATAATATCTCACAAAAGTCTAATATATAAACATGAAACAGCGAGAATATAATTGTCGACCACGGTAATGCAACTCTTAACTTCATTGCTAAGACGAAATTGCCAATGTGCGTATTTATTTTGTTGAATTAATATGGTGTCATTGTTTACTGATAATGGCAGACTCAAACGCATCTGGTATTAATCTTGCCGATCTGTCGTAAGTCTTGTTGGTAAATAGCCTTGTTTACGTTTGTTTAACTTCCACGATTTATCCTCGCAACTGTTGCCTCGTTGTGAGACTGGAAACAAGGCACAATAAAGTACAATTACCCATTTGTAATATCCAGAAAGTATGCAAAGAGAGAAGCAGAGACGCGTCCAGTATTAATTATGAGGAAACAGTGAGACGTTTGCAGTAATTACTACAACCTTATTATCTCCTCTTGCCACACGGGAACTTGAATCTTCATTCTCACCCCTCGAAAATTAGCCTATGTTTCCATCATCCTTGCTTTCACAGAGAGACAAATCCAAACAATGGATTTCTGGGTACTCCAGTGTGACGTACTTACTAATCACTTTCTAGTTCCTATGAATTTCTATTACGCAATCTAATTTTTATCTAATTTCTTCCCCTAAAAAATATTGGCTCATTACAGCACCATATAGTACGTGTTCCAAGCCTTGAACCAGTTGACAGATTTCCATAAAAGGCGGCGAAAACATTGGCAAACGCTCCGACTTCCGGCTTTTAAATTTAGTCTGCGTTAACAACACGGCGAAGGTTGAGGTGACAATATCATCGCTTAAGAACCTGAAATTACGTAAGAGAATAGAAAATACGCAACTTCAATCAAAAATATTCTTTGTAGATTTTTAGACAACGCAGCAGAAACATAAGAAAAATATTTCCTTTGGTCTGATGGCGGTGACTAATGAACCGTTTATGTACGTCACTTGGTAAAGTGCCTAAAGGTTTGAGTGTTCTTTATGACATTACAGATCTGGAGGTCATGTCTGACCAATTTAACGTATAATAAGCCGCAAGACGTTTCCCGTAATCATGACTATAATAATAATAATATTAAAAATATTTATAACTGTAAAAATGAAGACACTTTATCGAAGCTAGAATTCGATATCATGATCACTTATATACGGGCCCATATCGCTTGTTCCAAGACCTAAGTTTCATTTTACTGTTGTAAAAAGTGTATTGGCTCAATAAGATATTAGCTACACAAGATTCATACTACAGAAAATCTCTGTAACAGAAAAGGAGACTATTACGGCTTATACATGTAAAACCTTGATTTTAATTAAAATGCAGTCTTAGTATTTGCGCCATTACGGCGTAAGAATAAAATGCCATTGACTTAATTAAGTTGCTTACTTAATGCCATCTTTTCAACTGCATATATTTCATCGCGTCTAAAAAACAATGTTAATAGGAATTATTAATTACGATAAATGAAAGGAATCGATTATAGAATATTTTAAGGTGAAATCAAACTGCACTGTAGTACCATGAAAATCCAAGAATTTACTTACTCTCGAATGATATCAAAGGCGCTGTATATGTTCGTCGAATGTGAATGAACACATGCCTTCGTTAAGAGTCTTCATTAAGTGCCGTCTCATTTATTTTAAAAAATCTAAAGAGCTGCAAATTCACTGCCTTCCATTCTTTCTCTGTGCTAAAACTGTGATAAGCTTTTGATAGGAAATTTCGAAATATAGACTGTAGAAATACCGGTAACTGATGTGTAAAGCTAAAATGCAAATACACTTGATAATACAAATAAAAGTATTTTATTTGATCATCAAACAATGGACACGGTATAATATAATGTACGGATGGATATTTCATTTGATATGTGACAGGCGAATGTGTTCATGGCAACTCGACACCGCGATTGTCCCAAACGTTTCACTGAGATAACTACAGTGAAGTTTATTAATTTACATCAGAAACGGTTAATTATTACGTAAATTTTAACAGTACAAAGAAAACTTTGACGATGTTAACTAGAACCATCACAAAGAAAGTTAAAAAGAATTCAAAATTTAAATTAATTTTCATGCAATGTTTCAGAAAACTGACAAAGTAATGGCAAACGGACGTAGATGTTAGAGGAGAACTCATTATGACAAGCTCTTTTCTAATTATTCGTCATCTTAGGGACCAATGCGGCTGATTTGTAGGAAGAAAAATCTTATACTGAACTTGAAGACTACACGCCGATTAATTTTCCTTCCTTAGCACGCCACTGATTCGATCTCACACCTCTCACTTCATGTATCAACCTAACCTCTGCAGCTGAAATAGCGTCGTTACATGAAACACACAAGGAAACAAATTTAAAGACAACGTTAAATTATTCCTAAGCAAATTTAATTGTTTTAATGTCCTTGAAAAAGCATTTTGACTTTAGCCGCATTTTAAAAGGATTTGTTAACAGGATCAGTTTTGCAAATTCCCTCGCACTGCAGATAATCGACATGAAATTCTGTTCTAATTCCACAATCGCGTTTCTGCCTGCAAATGACATTTTACACCAAAACGATGATTTCCACATGTGTACTGATCAAGTCAAAGCGAAGTATTATTCTAGGTAGGAAACATTTGTACTGATAAGTTCAAAGCTAAATGCGAGGCGAATCGTAGCTGTTACGATGCATACACGTGGCGAAAATTGAATAGAACAAAAGTGTACTAACTGCTAAGTTTCCCTGAAAACGAAACTTGTTTCAGAGTGATTCAGCGACCCACATATGCGGAGACATAATATGTTGTACAGAGAACAAACTTCTAGATTAGCCGATCGACCATAAATTTCTCAAGAAGGATTCTATCCAACAGAGTTCATTAGCATAGCACAACCAGCTGAATCAGCGTCTTTAAGTGCTAAGTGCATAATTTTAACTATCGATGTAAAGTCTACCTATGATGTTCTTTCCCTGACCATTATTTTATTTATTTGTAGTGTTCCGTCTGAGGACAGGTCCATATGAACAGGATCCTTCCATCCTTTTCTCTTCTCGGACTGGGACCTGTTCATATACGTTCTTGGCAGATGATCCAGAAGTGGTTTGCCATTGCCTTCTTCTGTGTGTGAATGGAGTAATTGTTGGGATGCCACGGAGGAAAACTCCGTGTTGCCTAGACCACGGCCTTGCCCAACACAAGTTATAAATTCGGGCACGCCGGGAATCGAACCCGAGACCCTAGGATTACAAGGCTAGCGTTCTAACCGCTAGACCACCGTGGCGGTTCCATGACCATTGGACGACCAAAATTCATTCATATGTGACGTCAGTACAGCATGATAGGTGGAGATCAGGCAAGTTTTATTCACATAGAAGACACATGTTTTTGAACATAATGACTAATTCTTGAGTAATTTAAACGACTCATTGATCGGATCGCGCGCGGGCCAAAGCATCTCATCCATTCCTCTCTATCCAGGGCTCCGGTAGACCAGTGTCTGGTGGTTTGGCCACGTATATTATGCATTATGCATTTAAATCAAATTTACTTACGTTAATATCTTTATCAATAATTCTGTGTGATATACCCAAGCCTTCAGTAAGCCTACTAGACCATTCGTTGTATTTTATGAGGTGGTTGTAGAATAAATATGATTGAAGAATAACAAATCTTGGACAACCATGACACAGCCATTACGGCCTGCTCAAGAGAGTCATTCAGACATTAAAATGATCGGACTATGGCAAACTACAAACATCCAACATCTGTGGCGTATTTATAAATAACACGAATGCATACCATGCCTTATGCGAAAAGAGACACAGAAGAACGAGAGATGTGATAGGAGGTTAGCTGGCACCGGATTTCTGTCGAGGTGACTGCAGTTCGCTGGAACTGAAACAAATGGATAAGAACCCTGGGCAGCTATAAAGGTGAGTCTATTGCAAAACTTGTTACAAGAACGTCAACCCTGCGCCTGACATAAAATGAGACAGGCTTTTGGCTGAGTACAACTCGCAAACCACAGTCCCTGTCGTCGGCGATGAAAAGGTATAATCGCCTTGGCGATGAGAAAGCCCTGATGAAGTATTGGTTTGATTTGCATGTTATAAGCATTTACAGGAAGAGAGTTCTACACAGAATAGAAATCCGTTTGTGTTCTAAAATTTTGAAGGCTTTCATATTGATATTCTTGTGTTAAGGAAGGTTATATTATTACTGGTCCGATAACTCGAGTTCTCGGGACTATTATTAGGCTCTGGGGAGGAAGACGTACAACTTCCCACAACGTAAATAACACTTTCACGGAAATAAGTCCTTCGGACAGTCAACTTTTTGGATAAAAGGACAGGCGAAATTTCGGAGAGAACCTCCCGGCGTCCAGCCACAGACGAATACAATGTTAATGGAGATTTAAGATTCTCACGGCGGCGAGATTGAAGATTTTATTCTTCAGGGTTATGGCGCCGTGTTCACTCGAAGGTATAAACAGAAGTCTCCATCTTCAGGGCTAAATTTCATCGGCTGTTAAAATTATACCAGACTACACGGCGCTACGACGAACGCACAAATCTTGAAATTACTAACATGATTTTAACTTGTATACGTCGAAATTCGTGATCTGTTTTACGTACACAAAAATCTCTTATCGAAGCCAGCAGGCCCATTTTTAATTAGCGTCTACGAAGACATATCCGCGTTCCCAAACCAGAAAACGGCGAGAGGTAATGATTATTATTTTGCTCCGACTTCATTTCTGGCAAATAGTAGCACTCTCCATCACGAGGGCTTAGCTTCCTTCCAGGACCCTAATATGGGCCACAAGTCTCCTTCCTGCGTAATTACTTCTGCTAACAAAAGGAGCCGCGGATATTATGAACCAGGTTATACGGGATGATTATACTTTTTTATTCTCTTATATCCCATTTTCATCCGAAGTCTGTTCTAGTTTCATTTTCACGACGCTTACCTCTGTATTAAAGGTGCTGAATCATATTACGTTTTAAGGTTCCTTTTTAATACACAGCAGATGAACGGAGTATTAAAATGTGCTACCTGTACTCAGGATAAATTTGAATCGAATCGCGGCGAAACTGGGCAACGTAAAAGTTTTCCCCACAAGATCCAGACAAAGGTCTACACAGTGCCATGAATTATGCGACGATCGCCAACCTATACATGAAGGAAAATTTAATATATGAATCACTTTCTGGACACACTGTCTCTCTTAGCAATGCTTCTACGTTTAAGTATTAATATAACGGGCCTATTCTTCTGAGCATCAGAAATTCGATCTTAAGGAATCCCGATCCAATTTTATTCCGATTAATTATTTTAATTAGAGATGACGAGACGTTGGTTTATATAGGTAAGTCAGAAATGACACTTTTCTGAATATTAATGACCTACATTTGTTAAAAAGACCACCTACCCACTACACGGAGTGTTCGACTTAAGTCACATTCCTGTGACAATATTTAATTTAAATTCTGTTTTTCTGGCGAAGCATCGGGATTTGTAACAGTGAGGATTCGGCGACTGTTTGTGAACTGCAGAGAACATAAGACTCTTGGTTGCCCTAAGGAATATGCACTTATTATTCTGCTATGTTAAATGCGAGTTAACACAAATTTATCCAAACCAAAAGACTGAAATCGCAACTCCGGGTCTGTTTCGTGTTAATAATAAGAGATTCAGTGGTCAGTCCAGACTCGACCAGAGCCACAAATAATCTTTCGAGTAAGGACAAACACTTATTCGGTTCCCATATTTAGCCACGGTGTTGCAAAGTGCACGTCTATGTAATAACTCCTACTTTCTAACCTTAAAATTACATGCACCCTTGGAACATCCAAATGTACAACTCTTCAGTGAATATACTGCAGTATTTCGCTCTTCACAGTAAAGTGTTGATGTTCAGGAAGCTACCATCTTGTTCTCAGCAATGTTTGACAATGACAAATTTAAAATGGTGTTGTATAGAAAGGCACAATCAATAATATGGTCATTCTGCAGTACTTCAATGACCTCTACACGTTAAATACACCATCCAATTCATTGTTAATGCCATCACAAACGGCGATTTGGAATGAACATTCTCCAACAAAGAAATGGGGAGGCAGAATCATTGCATTCCTCATTTTGATCTATGTATAACATTCTGACATTATCTATCATTCGTTCTGTTCCTTTGTGCAGTGTGTACAAAGGCGCCACTTCTCTTCGTCTACGTCAGTCACACTTCGTCATTTCCTTAAATACTAGCAACGTAGTAAATGTAACAGTTTCCACCTGCAACCCTTCCCCACATATCAACTTGAAATTGTTATTGCTCCTTTTAGAAGCGCGGTTAGTTCATCGGCGAAACAGCTTTTAAGAGGGCTGAATTGTACGACAGAACAGAGAACATTTATTTCAAATAAAGACCCAGGAAGCGTCTACTTCAAAAGCCAGTGTTTTTCTTCTAATATTTTGGACAACTTTGTTAATAATATCAATTGGATATTTCACGATAAGCGAATTTCATCTCCGTTGAAACTGTACTACTTCATCATAAGCAACTCCATTTTCAGCTTTTATGCCAATGAAGTGAATGTGTGAAGTGTGAGGACTGGCGTATTGATTTTTTAGCTATGGAAATACGACGAGACGCTTCCTGTGTCTCATGAGATGTTTATTTTTAGAATAATTAACATCAAGCCTCCAGTAAGTCAGTTTCCACGGTCACTGACTCCACAAAATATTCTCGTGAAATGAAGACGCTTTTTCCCGAGGAAACTGTATTCAATAAGGCACTGATTTCACCAAAGAATGCTGACGAGGGACTACGATGTTGTCGACTGTCTGGAACACGCAACGTGTCGGAATTTCGCTCTGTTCCTGCATTGTGACTGGTTGTAATTATACTGGCAGATTTATGTTATAATACTCCGGATTTTTGGAAACTGGCTGTCACTGCTCAGGCAAATTCTCATCGCGAACAGCTGGGTTCAATCCCGGTGGACGACGGAATAAGATGTTCTCTGAATTCTTCGGTTGTGTCCTGCTAATAAACATTCCGCCACCGCTCAATTCCCATAATCCTGCCCCAGGTGGTGTGGGATAGGCGTTGCGAATTTCAATCATGCTGTATCAACTACAAAGATTACTTAATGATAAATAATGTGACGAAAACTGCGAACGATAAATTCAGAAGGAAAGAGTCTTCGAGTAACTGGTGATGTTACACAACATTTCACCTGGAACTGAAGAAAACCACGGACAACTTCACTGAGGGTAGCCTAGTTCACGGCGGAGATTTGAGCCCGTAGATTCCTGGGAGTCAGGCACCCTGCGTTACCCCGACATGAACTCCTCGAGCGCATTAGTTTTAATAAGAGAATCAAAACAACGAAAGAAACCCTGTGAAGATCAAAACGTTATTCGGCACAGTCGAGAGATTAAGACAGCTGTAATGTACAGAAAGAATATTTACAGACCAGAAGATCCAAGCAATGGAACGCGATGAAATAAGAAAAAGATGGCGTCAATAATTTCTAGACTTAAATGAACTGCACTGCGACTGAGGTAAGGCTACGGCGTTTTTTAAAGACAAATTTGTGACTTAGGCGCATGAATCTTATTTTATGAAATGTATGCGCACTTTTAGACGGACGTAATACACAACTTGAGCACCGAAACCCATTTCTGAATTATTATAAGACGGAATGTCTGAAACCGGGTTTTGGTCGACGGAGAATTCTATCCAGTCTCTATAGCCGTATAAAATAAAATAAACAGGCACGGAAAAGGGAGTTCAGTTCAACGCTTTTCCAATTAACGTCACTCAAGAAAAACTAGTCCTAGATCTCTTCCTACTTTTTTCAACGCAGACGAAAGGGCTTAGTGAATTTGTTATGTGGATGTTTTTGTCTCGTCCTATTTAGAAACTGCACAATGTGTGACGCGGCAATTTATCTCAGTTTGTCTATTTGGTTTCGGAAGTAGATTCAAAGTAGCCCTTGGTGACAAGGACACTACCATTATTCAAGCTGTGTATATTTCCCTACTCTAATACTCTGTGGACTATTTTATTGAGGAAAACTGACATCAGGCCAACAGCGAAAGAGACTCCGAGCGACGGATAAATTCTGATTTACAGACAATACTTACCATGTTGTCTAATCCGAAGATTATTTTACAGACACATTTTTAGTTTATGAAAAAACGACTAGATTTAGAAAAGCTCGGAAAGAAGTATTAGTTATTTCTACTGCAGTTAATATCTAAATATAACTTCGAAAAATGACTGCTTATTTCTTGAGAATTTTAATAAACATAAGCAACAGGATGGACTACGTGACTGTAACGGTTCTACGGGGCATAAAATTTTAAATGTGAAAAACAGCTGAAATAATTAAACGCGCTGTTGTTAAGCTGTGAACAATTGCTAACGATGAAATAATATAATTTTGTTGTTCCAAATCACTCCACTACAAACCCTCACACACACAGACTCTGAAGCACTTAATGCTGAACTTAGTTTTGTTTTTAATCGCTGGCGTCAAAATGTCGCAACGATCCTAACGATTTGCTTCATGAAATCGCATTTCCTCAGCTGCAGAATTATGCATAAATAACACAGAAAACCTCGAAGCCCTTTCTCCCACAAACATGCATAATGCATGAAGCGTCTAGAAACACAAATTACCGTATTATTATGTACGTCCTTAGTAAAAAAGTAACTACATTAAGGCTAATGCATTATATTTCCAAACGGATTCACTAACTCGAGAAGGCTGAACGTATGTTTCACCGGAACAGAATCCAAGTCACATGTGATCACAGCCCACTCCTCAAATCTACTATCACATTCCCTTGGAAAAGTAACTACTTCAAATGTAAATTAACTGTTTCTAAAACAGACTTTGAATTTAGCATAAATACATATTAAATAGGCTTAATCGGAACGAAAACTTCACTGAAACTTAAATTTTCCATCACGGTCTACATTAATTCACTGAAGAGCTTTTCCTAGTTCGTCTCAATGTTACCTGTCTATCAAATTCTGTAACTGGATTACAGATTCCACTGTTACAAATTTGCGGTTTCTACCCAGGGCTGACTAGAGATTCTCATACCATCTCATTCGCTGACTTATTACAGGTTTCTTCGATACATCGTTTACGTACAAATTCATGGAAGTTACTTTTCTAATTACACGAAATAATTTAATGTTAATTACGAAATAGCGTTTGTAATTGCTGCCCGGAACACAAAAACGGGAGACATTCCGAAGCAAAGATCCTACAGGATTTCATTTCGTTTCAATAAATCCGAAAGTTTTCACTTCCTAACTTGTTATGTGTGTATCCTATTCCATGAGGTTATCACGTCCACTAGTTGAATTAAATGTTCGTAGTTTAGTAACAAGGAAAGTACTTGAACTTATTTTTGTGTCTACCCGCCCAATGATTAAAAATATCTTCGTTGCTAAACTAGGCGAGTCCGTCGGAAAACAAGCGAGGAACGTTTTCCGTGCATCTAATATTTGTGAATTATTAACAGCCAAGTATCACAGACAACTCCTACTTGACAAATTTACAGCACAGCTAATCTGAACAACTGAGAAACTACGTTTTCAGGCAACGAGGGCAGAGCCGGCTACGTCATCACCTAAATAATCCCGAATCTTATTAGTTAATGAGCAAGAAACAATGAGACGAAGGAACGGGGAATACCGTGGCTGAGCGAACAAAAACTGCAGAAAGCTGTTTTATCGGCATCGTGTTAAAAAAGAATGTGATCGTTTGATACACTGTCGACTGTCGTTTCATTTATCGATTCTAAAACGAAGGAAACATGGTAGGAACTGCAGTGAAAACGCTAATAGACAATTTTACATTTCCACGCGATTAAAAGAGGAAATTGCATTTCTGTAATGACAACATGGCCTCTTAGAGACATGCACCTAGGTTCTGTAAAGAGAACACTGCTTTGTGGAAGAATACTTGTTTTACAACGACTCTGCTATCACAACAACACACAAGTGAACTTTATACACTGATTCTTTGCTTTTGAAAGTAAATCGGTTTAGGGGAAGAAATCTCATTCACTGAAATCGTTCTCGAAAGTCAGACCATGAGTTTTGAGGTCGAATGTGTTGGCACTTTGGTGGCAAATTATTATTACTTCTGAATGACACTTCTTACAATAAGCGTTGCCAGTTCGTGATTTGCTTTCACAAAGTCAGAGCGTCAGATATTAATTTACAATATTAAGTGTCAATAAATATTTAACATTTTAATTTTCTTGAACCCTAAAAATGGACCACTGGCCCAAAACGGGAAGTTTAATGAAAATAAAAGCAAGAAGCAAGAATTGTTACATAATAATGAGAAAGCAGGGGCGAGTTCCCCGCAGATCGGCAGAAATATGCGTTTGAAGAAACGACCTTCGAATAACCTTGAAAATTTTAAACCCCTCTATTCGGAAATCCCCGGGACTTATATTGCTGCGCGTGTGACTAGACTTTGGCCTGTCTCCAACCTCAAAGATACGTTGAGTATGGTCACTAAGTTACATACGGTTCGGCATATCAAAGTGTGAGAAAAATTACTTTTAAAACGGGGTTGAATTTTTTTAATTTCTTCGTTCATTTTCAGTGCAACTCTGGGCTTTGAAATAATTCATGGATGCTTGCAAGATGGTCCATGCATCACAGCAGCATTATACCGAACAATGCGCGATAAACATTTTTGTGAAACAATTCTATACATTAATAATGAAGGACACATATTAAAACGATTTTATAAGGACCTACAAATGTGTTTTGTGATGCCAAAGTGTTCTGAATGCATTCTTCACACAATTTTAAGGCGCCACGCTGGCTGTGGGAGGGAGTGAATCGGTTCGCGGATGTCATTGGAAACCGTTTACCAAAGTGTGAAGAAATTGGGAAAATGTCAAGGCTTTGTCTAGTGGTGGTTGTACCTTCGCTGTTTTGCTCATGTCACCGGTAAAAAACGAAATCGCCATGGGTGTAAATTGAACTGAGTGTGAATGTGCGTCACCTTCCATTTCTACAGGCAATTAGATTGCACACAGTCACGTTATTATGTGCCTCTCAGGGGTAACGATTTCTCAGTGAAATTTTTAAGGGTGAGAAAAAATCTAGTAAAATAAGATTGTAATAGGAATGTAGGTAAACAGAACAACTCCTGCTAGATGTTTGCCCATAAACACGAAAAATTATTTTATTCCAACAAATTTATAACTGTACGCAATTATAAGTGCACTGAGTGACTTTCTAATTACCTTTCGTCTTCTCAGCCACAAGGTGACGAACCCAAATACATGGGAATCGAAGATATTGGCAGGTTTAAGCCGAGTTAATGTAATATTTGAACCGATGTTACAACGCCAAGCCCATCAGCGCACAAATTAATAAATACAGGAATAACCTACAAGAATAGCGAAAGATCCTTCTACTTTTTATTTTCAAAGCACGTCTTCTGTATTCCAAATCGTAACTTACAATTTCGAAATTCTATAAGTCGTAATAAAATTGAATTATTTGTAAAGGTCGATTTACATCAATGTTAAGTCTCGAAAAATTAATTTGTAAGCTAGAGTCACTGTACCAACATAATAATAAAATGGGAAGAATCTGCTACTTAGATAATAAAGTGTATAAATTTTCACAGCATCTCTGTGCGATGAGACACTAAAGACGGCGGAAAAGGGCGCTTGAGAATATAAGAGGGTAATGGATATTCAATTCTGAATTAAAAATGAGAACTTCCTACTCAGTTTACCGTGAGAAAAAGACCAGACTAAACGTGATTCAAGGCGCGTTTGCTAAGACGAGTAAGTTCTTCGAACAAAGACGTCTGGAACTGAATATAAGAAAGAAGGTTAAAACGGTTTAACAGCCTTCGTTATAATTCTCTTCAAGCCTCTTAATTTTCATTATGGTTTATTTATGAGGTAAAACGTTGGTACACCTGTCCCTGCAATCTGCTTTACTGCGAGGTTTTCTGTGGTTCCTTTCCCCAGGCCAAAGGACCATCTCGATCTCCACCTTGTCGCCATGGTGTGAGGGGGCATGCGGCTAGGAAAAGAGGGGGGGGTGCTGGCAGCTGATGACAAATGACGTCTCGTGGGTCTGCCCCACATTGCTCTGTCTGCTTCCTGGCCCTGTAGTGTCTCCGACCAGGGCTTACCTCACTGTTCGAAGAGGGGTATTCTGGGGACTTAACAAGCTCGGTGGCTTCAGGACCTCGCGACTTTTCATCATTGTCCCTGTGTGCGATGTCTGATGAGCGACCTCCGTCACCCGAGAGGGGGTACCTCGTTTAGAAAGAAGGCCTTGTTAGATTAAAAGATGTTACGATTGTGTGCTTAAGGGCGCACTTAACTGCGATGTAAAAAGACGAATATAAAACATAAACATACGTCAATTATATTTCAAAGATTATTATTACAGTAACCCATTGTGTGGACGTAATTACTCTCTTTCTGAATTGTTCTGAATTACCGTAGAAACTAATCGCACTTTGCGTTCCTATTATCAGAATATTATGCTTTCTGAGGGAGACATAGGATGATAGACGTTCCCCGTTTGCAAGACTGAACAGCCAAGAGTCGAGGCGTCTCGATTTTCATTAACGCGTTCCTCCGAAGCGCCCCAGCGGCTTTCTGCTCAAACATCTGACGTAACTGAACACGTGGTTCTGCTAATAATGTATGGGGCTCCAGGTTCTTCAGCACCGCGTTCTCCGAGGTGAACACGAATAATTACAAAAGATGCATAGGGAAGCAGACAAGTAAGATGCTACATTACATTTAACAAATTCCGATGTACTGAAAAAATCTGAATTTATAACGAAGCGACCTGATTGATAGGAACTTCGGCGATCATCAATCAGGTGAGCTAATGTTGATGAATGAACTGGGATGCGACGTTACAGACTTAAATCAGGGCGGAGAGTGTCTGAAGACTAAGCGGACGAAATACTTTCGTGGTAATGCGAATCAAACAAATGGGCAACCTACGACTCAGTATGAACCTTGCTGTTTGCGCAGGTTTTAAGACATTCTTGCTTAAACAAGACATTATACAGAACTTCTGGGAAACCTTTCTGAGATATCGAGAAACACACAGAGGCAGCCATTACAGAAATAAAAGATGGGAGACAACTGGAAATGTCTCAGGATCGTCTCGAACTGAGCACTCTGATGGTAGGGTTCTGGTCCCTTGGAGGTACTTTGTATAACATTTAGAGCCAAATATTTAAAACTGGATAACTAACTAATCAACAAAGTAACTAACACCCTGTAGCAGTTATTGACAAGGCTCAGCTGGTCGATAAATTTCCCGCCTTTTACGGGTCCTGAATGATCATTACCGTAAACACAGTGTCCGCCACTGTCCCCTATACTTTGCCACATGAATTTAGTCCGAAACGTCCAAAATCTGTCCATTACTCTGTATTTAATATCATCACAGATCAAAGCCTACTTCTTGCTATGCACTACTATTCTCCCCCTGGGATCTCCATGCTCCGTACATTTCGTCCTTGAGTTTATCTTTGTAAAAATATTCCATAAACGCCATAAATTATGGAGCCATTTGCTTCTATAATTTTTGGTTTAACGACACTTGAATATTACATTGGTTCAGGCGTCAGTGAAGAAAACACACGACCCCGAAAATTATTTCAAAGAATGCCCTCTCCAAGTCGCAATTGTTGTTTCCAAATTTAATTACGCGTAAATGGAGAGGGCGTATCCGTGGGGCCAGCGTCGCTCTATGAACAGAAGCTGCAGATACCTCGTCGAGATCGAGATGGGTTTGGTGGGGCGCAGTGCCAGAGACAGCTAATGAATGTGTCACCACCACAGGCAGCGTTCGTGCCAGCAGCAGCAGCAGTGGCAACATCTCAGCCACCTCCGACCCCCCACGCCCCACCCCCACGACCACGCCCTCAGTAGCAGCATCGTTACCCATCTGCCGAACGAGGCTCGAGGCTCGCATCTCAACAGAGGTGGCTCCATCACCTCAAAGTACGGATGGACACAGCAAATAAAACTTCTTCATCTGTTCTCGTTGAGGACAATATCTGTCACACCGCCCCCAGGCATGAAACGTGCTAATGGCGCTCGTTACTAACACGAGATGTAAACAAAGTCGAACAAATATTGAAAATGTTTCGAAAAAACAAGTGGACCGATGCAAACACATTCACAAACTACAAATTAACAAGTCAGCAACCAAAATTTTGGTGATTATTCTGCAATTTGAAACTTATTTAATGACTTGGAAATTTTTGTATAACTTGAACTAAAACTTCGAGCGGAAAAACCTATGGAAACTAATGGAAAATTGTCTCACTTTCTTTAGTCGCCGCTTGTCTGCTTATAATTCGGCTGAGCGTCAGTTCATTAATACTTTTTCCTTGACGAACATCAAATGCTACTGGCCGGAGAGACCCAATTCGATGGCCGCTAAGGTCACCTGACTTACACTCCTGTCCAAGTTGGGTTTGTGGACTTTGTCCATCGTCCAAGGTTAAAATGTATACGACGTTTAGTAAACCAAATCCTACTGTGTCACGCCATCGTGAGAACCCTTTCCAAGTTCTTGTTGTGTGGATTTGTGAAGGGCTCCGTCTGCCTCCCTACAAAACGCCACTGACGCGCTGAAGGTTCAAACTACACGCGGCCTAAAATTATGTGGACGCTTAGCAGGACTCGTGATTGGACGACAAAAATTAAACACTCGGTTATACGGCAGTGCCGTGGTTCATGCATTCGGACGAAGGATTTTTGCCATATGAAAGCATGGAATTAAATCCATGTGGATTCTGTGGTGGATAAACTGGCATTTCCGGCAGGTTTCTTTCAATTACTCGTGTTTCATCCACCTCCGTCCACATCCATCACTTTCCTGAAATGTGTGATAACACCGACCTTCAAATCTCATCTCCAATCGGAGACATGTCTAAAATCAAAGAAAATAATATTTAACGCCAAATTGCAGGATGATTGCAAATGGTTAACCGGATAGGATGAGGATGCAGGCGGACATTCCCCGACATGAAGGAGCCACTATTTTTCTGAAGCAACTGATAAAAATCTCGTTTAATAATAATAATAATCAAATGAACTAGTTCCGGCTTCAATTCGAATTTCGATGACATCGAATGCCTACCAGGAGTAAGGAATTTAGTAAAACAGGTAATAGGCTCAGATCATGAAATATTAATACGTATTCATTATGATTAATATTTTGGTTTGGAAGCATCAACTAAACAGAAAACAGAATTGACGTTGAGAATTCTTCGTACGCGACTGAGTGACTGGAGATCACCTTTCGTCTTCGCCCTCTTTATGGAAAGCGGCGAGCGAGAAACCCTCATCTGGGCGTGTGCCATTCCTCTCTCAGCCTCCCCATGATTATTCAAGTGAGATAACTTATCTCAGTCTCCTTTCCAGCATTTGACTTATGACGCTCCTCTATCCCTGCGTTTCTGCTTCTCATTCCACGTCACCCCTTCCAATTCTCATCGTCCTGTGGAAAAATATCTTTGCGACTCGTGATACGACACACGTACGAAGCTTCAAAATGTGACGCGGAAAAGTTCCCGATACTTAAAATGTAAAGAACGTTATGAAACGCATTTGGTTTCGCGGCGAAATGCACAAGACAACATCAGGCGAAACAGAATTATATTATCACAAAGTGAGAAGCATTTTCATAATGTATTAAAATGTTGGTTAAAACAAAATTTTTAAAATAATACATGAAACGTGTTTATATTAGACTAACACATCAGTGGTAAAACCTCTTTTTTGTATAAAATTCTAGCGAATGAGATCATCAAAATATAAAGTTAATTTCAGTAAAATATTGAAGGAAGCTGCCGATTTACTTTCAGAGGATAATTAATTCAAGTGAATTGTCGCAATGAAAAAAACATTTTGTTCGTTTTTACTGCCGATATACCGCGTCCAACATTGTCCAAGTAAATCGTAATTGTTTATGGCTTCACTGCTTACCACTTACCAACTTCAGACATTGCATACCGGTTCATAGTTTGAAGCTGGTCACTAAACTACTCGATCTTTATTTCTTAGTTTTCCCTGTACTTAAATACCCTTCGATTACTCATAGACAGCAGAGTCAGAGTAGATGATTACTAAAATAACCCCAGCACAAGACCAGACTTGCCAGTAAGTTAGGTTTGTTCTCACTAGAGTACTGAGAAGTTCTTAAACAAACAGAATTAACAAATGTAAATGTAAAACATTGTAAAATGCGAAGATTGTATAGAATGTACTATCAGATGTTTTGGCTTCCTAAAAAAAGATCTCATTTTTAGATGTTACAGAACATTCCAGCGTCTTGTGACCACTCTGCAGATTCATTCAGCCACTAAAATCCTAAAAGGGATCACAGATCACGTGGTTATGATTTCGTACACTCCACTGCTCAAATTACTAAATTATATTACCGTAAAAATTCTAAATCTGTATCATTAAACTATAATCAAACGTTACATTGAAACTCGAACCTGAAGTTAGTTGTCTCCAGTTTCAGCATCTTTTGCAACTCGATAACCGACGCCTGTATGTATGGTTAAACAGTACACGTCATTTGTAAACCGCCCTTCGCATGTAAGGACTGGTAATAATGTGTTTGATCAAAGTGTGCCTCAAGAGAACGCGACAGAGACGTGTGAATGGAGCACTACGTCACAACCTCTTAAATGAACTCTGGGATTCGTGGTTACGAACCGCGCAACTCTCTCTGTCCTAAGTCTTAGGTAATTTTCCTAAAACACCGCATTGCAAACTGCGTTTCACTTAATAATAACGAACAAGCAAGTCGGTCGTTGGCATTCCGTTAAGTCACGTAGGGACGTGCTTTCATTTTCGACGCGAATTTGGAAAGGAGCGAAAAAATTGAATGAACATTCATACGCCCGCTGCAGGCAGCAACAGCATCGACGTTTAGGTGTAAAAGAAATTTTCGTTGACACTCTGTATATCAAATACTTAACTCCTTTGCAAACATCCATCATAGTACACTCACCCTGTATCTTAACATTTGTGACGTGGTTCTTATATCCACGTTTCATGCTTAGATATTAACTTATAATTTGTGCATATTCACTATTAATAGATATCTTTAGTATGTTTATCTTTAATTTCATTCATATCATGTCTACGATATTCCTGTTTTAAACTTTAAAAGTTGCCTTACTCTGTACTGTAATTATTATATTTTAACGAACAGATAATTTTATCATATTACAATATTAGATACTCTGATTATATTACCAGACTGCGCCAAATACTTCTTAAATGTAGTAAACAAATTTTACTGACATCAAAATGAGTTACAAACAGTTCTCTTCGATGATGGGTAGTACTGCCATGAAATAAATAAGAGGCTAATGTAGTTTGTTTTGACTGCGTAGAAACGGAAAATAATGTAGAAGTTTAATTTCATCCACAACATGAGGCTGGAGGAAAGTTTTTGAAAGAAAACATTCCGAACACCAAATATATACATCTCCACTTGATGAAATCGGCCTACCATAGGGTACTTAATGAGAAAGCTTTGGTATTAAAGTTTCCAAACTATTTGGCATGATTTTCAATGTCATTTCAAGGGAGACGGAGAATAGTTATCGAACATTTGCTTCAACTATGAAAATATTAAGGAAATTGTGTTCCTCGCGAGATCAAATTCACATTTCTATTGTCAAGAACACGACAGTTTCGTATCCAAAATTGCAGAATCTTATCAATGGTTGGTTTATATAAAGAGTAGTTAACTAATTATAACATAACATTGATGGCGTTTACCTGGTACTATCTGCAATAAGATGAATGTAATTTTAAAAAAAACTTGCGTGAATCGTCTTTTACAGTAGGCCTACAGAGGTCTCTCAGTTTAAAAAAGCCTGCATGTTTCTGGGTGCAGATCAAGTGAATTTACATCTCCGACGTTAAACACGTAAAATGATGAGCATCTGAAAGCCATGGAGAATTATGAAGCTTAGAGCAACGTCGATGACCTAATAAAAGCCCATGAAAAGTAGGAAGAAAGACACAAGGACGAAGTACAGGAAGAAACAAAGAAAGACAATTATTTCAGGAAAGAGCAGAATATAAAAAAAATATACTTTTTTTTCCTTTTAGAGATGTCGCTTAAAACCCTTTTGTTCCGAGTTTCTATAATGGAACCTTGAGATGACTTGTCTTAGCTGCAGTAAGGAGATGATACTTCCACATCGTACGTGGAATTAGCCAACCAGACGCCACGGGAGAAGGAAGTTTTGGTAGAAGATGTTTGCGGGATTCTGACGAAAGTTGCCTCGCTAAACCCCCGGAGAAAGAAATTAGGTTTTCGTTGGAAATTTTTCTTTTTTGTTTATTTTTTTCCCCCTGTTCTAAAATTATGTGATGTACTTCAGATGCTGCGTCGCTTTTGTTTCCTTGATGTTTCGGGCAGGGCAAGGTTCGCTACATTCAAGCGACAGACGAACATCTGCGCAGCGATTTGAATCAAGAGCCGTCTTTGATCCAGCACTCGGTACCGAACCCTTAACACTGCCGCGACTTGGACTGAGATACGGTCTGCCTGTCTCTCAATGACTGTCTCCTTATTTCCCAAAGACTCGTCTTACGTCCGCCAGACTTTCAAAGTTTTCAAATGTACCGAAATTTTACGGAGGAGATGTCCGATCGACAGACACCATTTACACTGGAAACGAGCCACTAGGGAAACGCCAACTTCTGAACAACTTCTCCCATTCTGGAGTTAAAGAAACAATGCAAGCAAAACATCACACGGGGTTTAAAAAGTTACACGTCAGAAAATTTATAAACAAGATTATTTTGAAACCCTCGCTCACGTTCTGTCGCTTGTCAAAATTTGTATTTTTGTCTTGACAAGTAGATTCGATTCCTACGGGCAAATATGAACTCGTCAGAATGAACGGGGAAAAAAGAGAAAATATCCAACAGTAATTAATAGTCTTCTATAAACCTATCAAAAACGGATAAGTGCGAGAATACACGCACATAATAATTGTAAGGAATATTATGCTCCTTATGAAACAGAAGAATCTTCTTAAAAGTACTTCTTGTATCACCTGAAGTGCGATTCATGTTCAAAGTAAATTTACAACCAATATGTCTCTTGTAAATGTACTCTAATTAATACTGTGCCTTAAATATGAATATATGAATACACCTACAAGTTTTGTTTTAACTTTGGAGTATTTCAAGTCCCCCAGAAGAGCTGGTATACACAGGTATATTTACCCTTCAGTAATCTCCTACAAATTACAGTTTTTAAACACGGAGAACCTCCTACTTAAGTAACTTTATTCAAATTGTGTTCAGTGCGAATATCTGCCTCACTACTTTGCATTCAAATATAATTAAAATGTCCCGATCTGGTTCACACAGCGGTACAGGATGTATTTGGCATTTCGGAGAACCTCCATTGTGACCACTGTCTACTCTGTCCAAAATAATCAGTCCAGATGCAATATCTTAAACAGTCCGCTTATGAAGCTTAAGGCTTCATAAAAGAAGCTAATACGTACTTAAATTTACTTTTGAAAAATCACCATACTTAACGTCGATTACCCTTAAACTGTTAGCTTTGATATTACATTAACATTCATTAAACGACTTATGTATAACAGAACGCTCGTGCAACGTGAAATATACAATCTGACATTATTTAGCAGGAACGTATTTATTTATACCAACATTCAAACGCGTAAGTTCCCTTCTCCGCGACCGAAAACTGATTCCAGGGCTAAATTTTAATTCCTCATTAGTTTTACTGTTTATAATCGTCCTTCATTGTATTTGCCTGTCTCTATAATAGGATACGGTTTATGATCGATTCTGTGTGTTACGCATTAGTAAAAAATTCATAGTACGGAGGTTGGATGGGAGAATCTTCTACTGTAGAAGCGTTGATAGAATTTGGCATGTTTTGGGATTATTTTTGAGGGACACAAGAGGGAAAGGATGCCAAATAAATGGCGCCCTTCCAACAGGCTAAGAGTCTCTATCTTCTCTTCTTATATTTTGTGTGTGTGTGTGAACGGTGAATAATATTTCGACGCACGCCGTACAAAAGCGAGAAAGGAAAAGTTATTAGCGAAAGTATCCGCGCATGGTTTTTTCCCATCCGATCGCTTGGGGGCTGAAACACAACCGCAGAAAATTTGATGGGGTTTGGCTGAAGGTTAATTAGCATTATCTTGTTCTATTATGTAGTGCGTGGCTGAAATTTTCATTACTCTGCACTGCAAATGTCACTAGGCGTCTTCAGTAATAGATTACAAATAAAAGGCTGCACGCTACTTATGTTCATGCATTCATTATCATCTCATTTGCATTTATTAAGTTTTAATTTGATTTCGACAACTTTTCCAGGGCTAAAAAGACGATGATAGCAGCTGAAGCATTCAACTCAAAGAAAGTCTAAGAAATTTTGTAGTTGGTCAGATTAAGTGGCGTAGAATCAAACTGTTGCCAAAAGATGAATTTGAAAATATTTTCCAGGAAGAACTGAAGAAAACCACAACACCTCAATCAAGCTACCCGGCCTCCAAGCCGAGGTGTGTCCAAAAGCTCCAGAACATATGCATAAACACCTTTTAAGCTGTAATGCAGGCTCAGTGTAAGATACAAGCCACTATTTGCGCAGACATCAGCATGAATAAGAAAATACCGAGCTATTGTCTTATCTTATTGAAGAAAGCAAGGAGTCTTTGTTTTTCAAGTCTGCAAGTCCTTTAATCTCGAAGCATTTATGCGCCTCCATTACGAAGACCACGCGTTGAATGCTGCAGAGATAAACAATCCAGGAAATGTTTAAACTTACGCTGTGACGGAAATGCGTGGGTTATTGACTATTAAAGCAGGCGGCGTGTATAATAAACGCTGTGCTATGAAGAGTTCATAGCAGTTGACCATCCGCCTTATAATCAGCAACTTCTTTGCATATAAGTTATTATAAGAAGCTAAACTGCGAAAAGGAACCAAAATAATAGTCTAAAGCTGAACTTAGCAGGGGGATTCGTGAGTGAAGTCTAACACTTGGTCATTTATTACAACCATGAAAATTAAAAAATATATAATAGGCATTTTAGAACACAATCTTCCTTCTCCGTTTTATTTGTATCGCGAAATTAATGTGTGATGACGCAAGAAACC
>NW_019059872.1:664699-680561 GCF_000696155.1 Zootermopsis nevadensis | reverse complement strand
GGGGGTACAAAATTCAGCCGTCATTATTAAGCTGCGTTCCTTCGCTAATAACATTTTTGGAGTCGAGAATCTCTCTTTCACACCAAAGCATGACCTTAGGGAGATGAGCTCTCCCTGACAAAACGCGTACGTGTGATAATCCAGTTGACGGGGAAACATCAGACACACTGAACACACAGTTTGATAAAACAAATTTTAAAAACATTACTCCTACCGACCTTTGTGCACAAAGACGAGACTTAGCCCTTTCATTACACAAAATGACAATAAAATAACATGGCAATGCTACAGCATACCCTTTAGGTAGCAACACAGAAGAGAGAGGGTCACCCACACACAACACACGTCTCCTTGCAGTTAGCACTGTTTGAATAAGCGAAGTAGTGACGTTTACTGCTACATTACACATAAGGAGCGTCTCCTTTCAGAAGAACTAGGCGCTATGAATGAACATGTTCTATTTGCGGCCGAAATTATAATTTGCGTCACGTATATTACTTAATTAAAAATAAAAATAAAAGACCTTACAATTTGTAAGGATGTCAGAGTAACAAACACTAAAATTTAAATTTTTACTCTTGATAACATAGAGGATGAAAGTTTTTCACTTTTGTTAACAACACATATTCATATTAAAAGCCACTGAACAACGCGTTCATTTCTCTACTTTTCCTGGCAAATAAAATAAATCACTTACGGATAGGAAACTTATTAATACGCGATGCTTCCATCATGGGATTCAGTGCATCGCCCTACAAGGGATATCCGTTAATTAAAACTACCACTGAATTATTAATTAGAATTTTTGGACTTTTCCAATCGCCATTAGGCTTTCTAAAAATACGCTATGTTTCGGGAGATGGCTCTTCCCCAGTCATCAGGTGAACGTGCATATTCGAGCCCGTTAGATGGAGCTAATCTCCATCTATAGGCGGATACACGGCCTGCATCTGCATAAGTTTTTTTGTAAAATGACTTAGAACTAATCACAACGGCCTCCTTTCTCATCCCTTCCTACTCAAGAAGTGTGTCATACTGTTCAGCGTTAAATTAACCAGGAAGATAGAAAATGTCACCATGCTTTGCAAGACTCTATCAATTTCCTTCTGACGAGCATTTCCTACGAAGTTCTCTTAGAGGTCCGGTTAATTTAAGTAAATCTTGTCAGTTTTGCCTGAGAAGTATTCTTAGGTCAAACACGATTTGGTTCAAAGTTCAAGGACACAGGGCAGAGGACGTGGAAACCAACGTCTTTCGATTCTTCCACGTTACTTCCCTACGCACGTGCATTAGCGTTCTGAATCATTTACTACTTTTCGCGTTGCTCACTGAAAAGCAGAAGAATGCAGGCTAAAAGGGACTAAAGAATTATCACTTAGGAGTTTTTAATTAACCAGTCAATGGTCTTATCCTGATATACACACAGCATTTATATCGGAGTTACAATATTTTAAAACTTTTGAATATTTACTATTTCATAACCACTCAGCGATTAGTGTTACACTAACGCCTGTGGAATAACGTATAATTCGGAGAAGTGCACACTAAGGAGGAAATGGCGTGCACAACTTAGAAGACGGAGCAAATGCTGAATAATAATGGAGAAGCGTTAACTAAGTAACTTACGTACTTAATCCACGGAATTAAGATCTTCTTAAGTAGCGAACTGAATGCACGGCTAGCGGAGAAATTCTCCCGTCTGTTTTGAACTCTGATTCAGAGAATCTTGCCATCGGTTGTTGTTCGGAGCTACAATAGTTCTATCCAAACTCCCAACCTTATTTCCTAGAAATCCAGTCTAATATTATCCTTCCACCTATGCATATTTCTTTCAAGTTATTCTTACCTTTACGATTTCAAAAAAAAAATGGATTCTGAATAACTACTACCGAATGCTTCGCCCGTCTCATTCGCCTTGATTTTATCATCGTCATAATATTTGGTGAATATTTCACAATATGGAGTTCCTCAGGACACAATTAATATCACAAGCCTCCTGAAAAAATACTGTCCTCATTACCCTCTCCACAAAAGCCCTCAATCTATGTATTTCATTTAATGTGACAGAGAGTTTAGCCCGAATAAAAAATTAAAGGTATACGTAATTATAGTTTGGCAAATGCTAATCTTCCTGTCTGTCCTATAAAACGGTACTATTAGCAAATTTAAAACTAATTCGGTGGGAATTTCTGTGTGTAAATAACATTAGTGCAAATGAAAATTTATAATTTAATCAGTAGACACCACTACTTCTAATATTATTTTACAGTCTGAAATTTGTAGGATACTCGTCAGATTATTACCACTGATGTATACACTTCATAACTAATACATAAACTGAGTTCATATTCCATGACGGAATCACTTTTATCGATTGACGTAACTTGTCTTGGTTAAATTTCGCAATTTATCTTCAGTAGAAAAACTTAAATTTGAGCTGCATTTGTTCACATTTTAATTATGTCTTTTTTAATTCGGACAAACGTGGAAGTCTACTGTACTTGTAGTGAAATTAGGGAGTCTCATGCACAAGACTTGACTTGTGGGGAGCTGTTCCTTTACTCTGATATATACGATGAACACTAACCTCTTCTAGAGGTCTCGTGCCAACAGTAGAGGCCTACGTGAAATCGCGACACGTAATCCAGGCTACCATCACACATCGTCTGGAGTCAAACCGCTGACCCTTGTACAGAGGCCATGCGTCTTCATAACGTACGGACGACAACTTCAAAAACCTTACATTCCATACGTTCATATAAAGATGACTTTCTTAATAAATCTCTGAAAATGGAAAATAATTAAGATAAATAAAAATTACCTACCTAATTCGGAACCGCACACTCGGGGAATAATTTCCAAAATGGCTGAACAGGATGCGTCTTCTACACACAGTTGTCGAGCAAGTAGGCAGTTGAGGATGGCGACGGCAGTTTTGACGTTGGGACCTGGAAAGAGAGAATGTTCCGGAACGTTAGATGACCGAGCAAATTCAATGTCGTACGAAAATATAATTCAAATATTGGGACAGTTACGGACCTCATAAAAGAAACGGTTCGAATATATTTTGTAC
Organism: Zootermopsis nevadensis; assembly: GCF_000696155.1. The sequence continues at coordinate 677,488 of NW_019059872.1, read as the reverse complement.
TGCTAGATAAAATTTGATTTATTTAACCAACCACAATTAAGGACTGGAGTTCAAAATGAAGATCGCACTCAAAATTAAACAATATATTTTACACACACTTCACATGACAACTAATTTCCTTAATTTTCCCTCCAAGAAAACCTCTCTTTTCAGATTTACAGGTACTAGTTACGATTACGATCTTACTAAATTTAGTATTTTTCGAGTGATCCCCAAGTAACAATTTAGACAATTTCGTGTCAAATTAAAAAGGAAAAAACAGAGCATTTTCCAAGTACGTTCCTTACGATTTAAATCATTTTATATTACATACCACTGAGATGATTATTTTACAAATTAAAACTAGGAGACTGAGAAAAGAAAAGGTCGTGGTCTATTATAATATCCGACCATTTCCCTGTTATAAATGACAGACTTAGAAAAAGTGTGGTACCACTCATCAGAGACATTTGGGAATATGAACGTCATATTCATTTATTTAGAATTTTATGATAGCAGGTATTACATTTACAGCGGCATATATTATTTTCCTGATAAACGTAAGCCATACTGAGAAATCTTTCGAATCAAAACAACCAACAAAATCAAATTAATGCATGAATTTCTGTAACATTAACAGCTTCTTGGTTAAGTACAAGATTAAAATAAATTAAGGGCTGTGTTGGACAAATACGGTTTATGATATATAATTCTGAAAGGAGAAATTTGTAAAATGTACATACGGACACACAGACACCACGCCCCCGTTACTAATTCCTTTTCTGAGGAAGACTTTTTGTAAAAAATTGTGTTTCATGTTGACCGGCGCACATCTCTGTGCAATTTCGGATTTTCTACTACACGCCCGGAGCGGTCTAGCCAACGTAACACAGTTCTGCCACCTCTCTTATTTAAGGTGTAAATTACCTCAACCTGTCAAAAATTCCACCTCGTACGACAGCAGCACTAACAATGATAAAACATTTCAACAACGCACACGTCTGTTCCATTTTCTGCTATCGTAGCGAAAGAGACGACAAAGATCATAATTATGATGATAAATGTGCTTACGACGTTTACATTAATACTGAACGTTGTGTCCAGAAAATCGCACCTCGTGTCGAGTCGAAGATAAACAGATCGAGGTCAGCACGTACTGGGTGGACCTGAATAAACAGACGTAAACTTTACGAACAATGCGAACATTTATTTTATCCAAAATTCACGGCGAACACGGCTTGAAAGAAACCTCTCATCGGCTGAAAGACAATATACAAATGAAAACAGGAAAACATGTCTTCGCCTTTCCTTTGTTGGGCTTAGCAAAAGGAAACGTGTTTGATATTTGAAGCGTGCGTTAATTACGGGCAAAAACGTCGATATGACCTGGGAATTCTTCAATACTCGGCTGAAGGGCATTCAGTGGGCTGTGATAAGACGTCAACATGTGGCCGCTCCCCCCTTTAAATCCAACCCCACGTCCCCTTTCAATTCCCTCATTCATCTTCTACCCTTGTCACTTCTCTTTGATGGCGAATTTCAAGCAAAAGGGTCAACGTGTGTCTGCATGTTAAGGGAGTACAATCAACAAAACTCGAGGTTCCGTTCCGATGAATGTTTTGGCTCACACAGAGCCCTTAAAACGTGTCACGTGCTTTGGATTGCGCTGACTATTCCGGATTTCAGTCTCGCTATATTAAGGTAAGTTTTCCGCACAGGGAAAATTAAAAGATTTTAGAGGGGAATTTTGAGTCTGCGTGTAAGTCGAAGGTGGCTGATTTCTTGTAAAAGTGTACCAAGATATCAGAGGTACCTGCTGCCTCTATTATCTCTGGGGCGTTGATAAACCTCTACCAGAGGACACGGACAGCCATTTTCGTAATCACCGCCTTGGAAATCTAAAATCTTCATTTTAGGTTTTGCAGAATTCGATCTTAAATAGGCTCACGACGTGGTCAGTGCCCTAGTGATGTTTGCAGCAAATAGGAAAAATGCAAGAGATGTTATTTTTATAATCACCAACCACGACATTTGAACCGTGGTGTTCCATAAACCACTAACATCTCCGTTAGAGGCAGTTCTGTAAAGATAATAGATTATTGTGTGCTTATGTTTTCGTTAAATCTTCTGGCAACGGCAAATGCCCCCGGTACAACAAGAAGCAACTGTTTTACTCAGCACATAATACAAAAACACTAAATCATTATCAAAATACGTGAACATTTTGTTGTGACTATCGGAGGAATTTCATGACGCCGAGTTTTTTTCCAATACGACACCAGATTTCGCCACTGACTTCCGCTCTCCTTGTACTAAGAAATTATATTCCACGTTCTTTAGCTCTCACATGACATTCAACGCCGCTACGTTTCACTCGTCTGCGTGCATATACCATATTCTTCTTCTTCTTTGAATTCGTTCTGACCCCCCCCCTCTCCCCAAGAATATAGAAAAACACGCCTTACAGCGTCACAGAAAAGTTCGCTTCACGAGTGTAAATAAAGATGGAAGGGACGTATGGAAATTCGAGTCTGTCCCGGATAAAACTTAAGTCAAGGTGCTTTTGAGACGAGGAACCTAATCACATGACGCAAAAAAGGTTAGCAGATAGGAGGCAACTGAACTTGACACACAGACAGAAAGCCGGCTGAAATTCAAGTAAACATAAAATAAGACACGAATAATATCGTAACTGAATATTCGAACGGAAAAGAGGAAATACAGTTACATGTAAACAAAGGGCGAAATGTAAAATTCAAGGAAAGGCGAGAGAAAGGCAAAGAGAAATGGATGTGAAGGTGCAGTTGAAGAGCGGAGGAAGGCAGAATATTTGACTTCAAGAGGACGAGACGTGGGGAAGAAAGAAAGAAATACAAAGGCAAAACCGAAAGTAAAATGCTCAAAAACATTTTCGCATGAATATAAGATCTTACACCGTCACGTCTCGAATCCTTTCATTTATGTTTATGAGGCGTGGGACGTGTAAGTGGACAGACTAAATAACAAACAAACAAGCAAACTAGCTAATAAAACGGAAAATCATATCACAAAATGCGTTAAACCTTAAACCCTGGCTGCACCTATTTGTGCCAATTGTTCTAACAAATAATAATTTCGCATTTTGCTCACAATACGTATATTTACCAGTTCCTCATGATTTTCATAATAAAGAACGAATGTTTGGTTAAAGTATGACACAAGAATTTTAAAGAAATGTTGTATCCGTAGAGCGGAGACCTTGTTTATAACCTACAAGTCTCTTAGCTAAGTCAAATACTTAAAGAACAATAGACGAAGTATTGCGTCTGAATCTGGGTCTTCCGAAATTTGCGAAGTCCTCAAAAAAGGAGTACATTGCTTCAAAACGTTACTACGAAATAAAATACGAAGGTCAGTATTTTAGTAATCAGAAGTTCCATTTGCGTTCTCCTCAATTTCATGTAAGGAATCGATCTGTGGCCTTCCGTCCCTCTTGGTCGGTGAGAGCCGAATTCTTTCCGGCGGGTTGGAACAGTTCCGGTTCCGTAGGACATGCAAACACGGCGGATCCGCTCGGTCTCGCTGGTGGCAGGCAGAATTCGTGGCACGTAGAAGCCATACGTTCGGGCATTCCAGCCGATTTTGAAACAGACCGTCCATTGAAATTTAAATTACATTCTGTCCTGCTCCTTTCTTCGTTTTGTTTCGAACAAAACCTTACATTCTGCAATAAGCCAATACATTCACATTGTCTCTATTTATCTCACAAAATGATACACTTATTTACATGATAAATACGGGCCAATAAATTACAATGAGACGCTTTCTGTATCGTACATTCATGATTATTACCAACCACTACAAACCAATTAGCTTTAAAAATAAATATTTCCATTGTGGTCTCTGGTTTGCGATTCTGTGTAATATAGGAGATCATTTCCAACGTTTTGGAGAAACGCATTGTCAATCACTGTGACGGCTCGACAACGTAGACCTACACTCCGGTAACCACGCATGAGACTACACAATGTCAAAACCCAGAAGATGACAATCGACGTTTCGGATCAACCTTCAAGGCTACATGTCATCACAAACTAGAAGATAACGATCGAAAATTTCTGACAGTAGAGGACACTAAGGAACAAAGGTTAATTATAGATGAATATATTAATATTTTTTTAAAAATAATTGAGATAAATTAAGTCAATCAAATTAATATGATAAGAGAATATGCAAGACATTGACGGTACAAGATAAGAGAATTTATATAATTAAGATGAGAACACACATAGTCAGTGGTCAGTACACGAAGAGAGAAAGGGTGAAATATATATAAATGATATCGATGGATTATAAATGGTGATCTGGAAAAAAGTACGACTGGGAGTTACGAACTGGTCAGGAATAAGAAAGGAGAGAATGAGGAAAATCACGAGAGCTCATGTCTTAGTCTTCAATCTCGGAGCAGGTTCAAAATAATAAAATACTGGGTCAACGGAAGTCTACTTCACGTCCAAAATATCAATTTATTAATGATACTTGGTATATTCTTCTTAAGCTGAATTTCGTCCGATTCCATTCACTGTATTCTCTGCCAGCCAAGGCAACTAAAATTTAATGGTGCATACAGAAAACAGTTGAAATTCAAGCTGCTGTATTATAGAAAATCAAATGGACTGTGAAATTGATCGCAGACTTTGTCTCCGTTTATACATCAGACGTGATACCACGTGACTTAATTTGCAAACGGAAATAAAATATGCTTTAGGCAAGTGCCGCGCGGGAGCGACGTTTTTCGCTGCCGTCCGCCGTGTGGACGACACACGTTATGAAACGTCGTTATGAAACAAGAACACAAAACTTCATGCAATGTTAGAAAAAGGCGTATATTTAAGTACGTAATTTTAGCAAGAACTTCGCTTACGTGTTTTGGTTAACCGGAAATTACAATTAGACCCTATAAAAACAGGAAGGCCTTCCGACATGCTCCGAATTGCCAATAAACGTTGGTATTTTAATACAAGAAAATGTAAATTATTGAAGTTACAGTCAAGAATTACGTGATTTCTTAGTTAAAATTCTTAACCTATTAATGCGCGGTCGTATGTTACTTTTACGTTCAGACGCAGATCACAGGGCAGTTGCAGTCCACGACCGTAATCTTGAGACTTGCAAGGAATGCAGGAAGTCCGAAGCGTTAAAATCTTTCCTCCTTCACCCCGCAAGTCTCAAGATTACAGTCGCGAACTGTAAGTAAACCTTGACGGTGTCCCTCGCATCACCTCTTCTGGCGGGCACGTCGTCTGTGGAGTCCAAACACCGGTCAGCAGCTGACTGAAAATGTGCCAATGAGGAACGACAGCTCATTCACGGCCTGAATACACAAACGTTATAAATGCCCACAGAATTCCGTTCCATTTCAGTTGGAATTATGACTCACGACCACAAAATTGCAAATCTTTGTCTTTGCGTTCAACTTCTTTTCTTTTCTGTTAGGTTAGGTTAGGTTAGGTTGTAGCAAGAATATTCAGAAAACGAGTCCCGAGAACTTTATTAGTGCCTGGCAAACACAATTATATAAAAATCGCCATAATTCTTGTTCCGTAATGGCTGCTAAGCAGTCATTTTCCTTACGAATTCAATAGAATTTCAGGAGTTTTGTGTACATGGCAACGTGTTTTCTGGTCTCCGTACAAGGAATTTTATGCGCAGATCAATATTTGTAGGCTGACAAAGAAGTTGGAAGTTGCTACAAATCACGAAATTAAACGACGGCGAATATAGAGACTGGGGATGAAGGAATTGGACCAATTTAAAGAAATTAATAGCCTATTAACGTACTGTGGAAAACATGGTACAGGGTAGGGAGTGTTGCTGTTTCCGGCAGAATCTTTAATAAAAAGCAGTGTTCCGAGCGTAGCTTGAAAGTGGGTCTACACCATCCAAGACATCACGAAATAACATTCGGACTGACTTGTCGTAGCTTATATCCCTTGGTTACTCTTAAAATTCAGGACAGCCTTGCTTACCATAACCTTAAAGTATGCATATAAAACGTTAAAAATTGCTTATGCACGCACTGATCCATTCAAGGAACTTCAATTCTTATGGTGGATGAAAACATGGAAATGCGATTCAATACAATGCACCGCGCACTGTGACACGTACGAGTTAAAATGGCATGGGAGATATTTCGCGCATATGCAATTTATCTGCCAATACCGAGCCTACGTCTAGCGTATCAGATTCGAGTTACGAGTTGCGAAATACAGCAATCAACTAGATAAATCGGATTAGCAATTAGTACCTGAGTTTCGAAATACATGCTCGATTGCATTAGAACATTTCCTGAAGTGAATAAAATGTGTTCTTGTGCTGGCGACTTTTGAAGTTGGTATCACAGACCGTGCAGGTCCGTTAAACTCAACGAAATTTTGAACACACAACAAGAAACACTTTTTAGTTGTTTGCTGAACATAGGAGTGGCCCTACAGTTTCTAAGAGAAGATATTCAAGGTATTAGAAAGGTGACAGGTGAGGGGGTGGAGGTACGTGGGATAAAGGAACCGAATCTCCGACGGCGCATGTTCTTAAGTAGACAGGACCAGAAGCGATTTAATTGGTAAATAATAATTCCATGGTATAGTACGTATGAAATGAAACATTGAACTCACACACAACTCATTTTCTTTGGATTCTGCTAATTGTTTTCCGAAGACTTAATTCCGATTAGAGGTTTCAATGATTATAAGCAGCTGAACACGAAATGTCATTAGTGATTTCCCTCGGACTTTCTCACGGCAGACGATGAGATTGTGAAGTTCATTTTCTTTTCCACTTGTCATCAAGAGTTAAAACAATTCCCCCCTCCACCCTCCAAGCCTTAAAAGGACGAACGGAAGAGAAGAGTTGATCTGAAAAGGACAATTGAGCGTCGCGTGTGGATTCATTTCATTAATAACAATGGCGAACGCCCGCCTAATTGCCGCCCTCTCGTCTGATGAAGTGTTCTTGGCGGAGAGAATTTCTTAAGGCGCCCCACCCCCTCGGCGTAGGGGAAACCGGAAATAACGAAATTAACATTTTGTGTTCCACCTGCAAGAAATAAGACGGAAAGACAGAAAACGCCATTGCCAACTTTACAATACCAGTGCAAGAAGCGTGTGTTATTTGTTTCTTGTTCTTTTTACGTTTTCTTAACTGCACAGGCGACATGAAGCAGAATTGGCGGACAGACTAATAACAACAACAACAATAATGTTAGGAGGTAAACAATGACCTTCGGATACATCACAAACCCAAGACCTCAAGACCGTAAATGGTAATCCGGTCCCTTGTAATTTGGCTAGGTTACATTACATTTCGTTGAAAACAATAGCTCCTAATGAGGAGGGAAATCTGCGTCTGTAGAACAGAAATATCCCGTGAAATGCCCTAGTCTGGAATATTCGGATTTCTCTGTGTTAGTGAACCGAACAAATGCATTAATAACTATCGCACTATTTTCCGAATCCAAATGTACGCTTTCGGTTAACGAGTAATCAAAACAGAATTTAAAACTAAAGGAGGAAGCTCTGATTGGCAAATAACACTGAGAAACTTTTCGGTCAGGAATCTGAAACAGAATTGTTATAAAATGAAGCACATTGGAGACAAATGAAGGCAAGGCGGTGGATCATCTATTTGTTAATACAAGAGAAATATAATCCATACGGTAAGAATTAACCAATAATCGCCGATAACGTAAGTTATATTAAACGGACAAGTGAAAACATCGGTATATTTTTTTATTCTGATAAAAGTTAATTGTTAATATCGTAAATGGGTATTACCACGTTTTATGTACACTCATTTTACAGACTTTTGTATTTTTGTTGCGTAGACATACAATTACTGGTGGGTGCTCATTTTTATAATAAAAAAGCCATTCTGATGTGAACGTAAGAAATAAGAAGGAAAACAGGAGATGGACCATTTTTATCTCGACATTTGAACGAAGAAATGATGAGAGTTGGAATGAAGCAAGGAAAATATGTGCTACATTACGTAAAATATTACGCTTTTACGTTTGCGTAAATCTGTGCCATATGGAATTTTTCCTAACTCAGGAAAAGTTGAAATTTCAGACCAGTATATATGAAGTGCTTCTGTATAAAAATATTTATTTGCATAGGATCTGATAACAAAGTCTAACTTAAACATTACAAATAGTTGGTAAATGTGTTAATTTTATAAAGCAGCAATTGGCTCATGGTGAAGATGTGTTCCGTTGGCGAAAATACTTGAAACAGATCCCGTATAATTCTGAGGTGGGCCAACATCAGACTGTAATAAAACATGATTGTAGATAAATTCCGAATATGATCGACTGATACTTAAGTTATTTATCTCGCTACATCAACTACTGATAACCAAGTATGATAAAGAAATGAATGAGAAACTTTTAACAGGTTAAATACATTCTGAGAACAAAATGCCATCGATTTTAATCTGGTACTGTTCGGGTACAGCCAGACACAATGATGAGGAATAAAATTTCGTAATTTGTCATCGCAATAAAATAGGCAAATTTCCTTCCTTGGATGTGGTTATGTTTGTTAATCATGTTAGATGCTATGAAATAAGCAATGTCGTCTGTAGATCTGCAGTGCAACTTTTTGCGTTTTACAGACTGTACTCTGATGTGACCACGCAATGCTTTCAAAGTTCTCTGTCATCCTGGACCAGCCATTTGCATTCAAAACCGTTAGAAGTGGCTTCTCCCAAGTAGGAGACGACCTCAGAAATCATTTTCTTTTTGCAATGAATGCGCTGCACGTGTAGCCCGGCCCAGACCGGAGTTGGGGATCAACTTTGCTCAACTTCAAAACTTGGTTAGCTTCAAACGGTTCCAAAAGATGCAGGGTGGGAGAAGGCGAGTTGGGTTGGAGGCTTTGACCGACCATATTCCGTAATAAAAAGAAAATTTCTTTGTGGTTTCAACTGGACAGCTATCATTGAGATCAATGGTTAGATTCATTTAAATGACGCCTGAACAGCCATTGAGGTCCTAGACACAAAGCAAATACGTTCCCACAAGGAAATGCGAATTCTGCTCTGTCCACTATATTCAAACAACAGACATCTAAGAAGTATTAAAGCTTGAAAAACGAGGTTCATTGGCTCAGAACAATACCAAAACTGAAGATGATTTATATTCAGACCAAAATATTTCAGGAAGAACTTGCAACGACATTTCGAGATGGCACAAGTTGTGACTGGCGACTTCAACAACTTAAGATACTACGGATACTTGTGCAACATTTCTTTGTAAATAAATTTAGAAATTTTGCAATTCGTTGAACTTGGTCTTAAAGTCCTGAAAACAGAAACAGTATGCTTCTCCGAAACGCTGGCATCCACCGACCAGTCCATATAGCGCCAGAACCCACGAGAACGGTATTACCATTTGGTATATTTGCCCTCAGGAAGAACGTCGTATGGCCCTCGAGAAGAGACACTCGGTGGCTCGCACGGCATAAGTTACTTGATCGGCCACGGCAGCTCCGCCGACAAAGCTCGAGTTAACAACAACTGGCATTGCCCCTTCGAGGACCATAAATACTCAACAGCAATACCTCTTTACAACCGAAATGGTTGACAAACAATCGACGTGCAGGACGCGAGTCTATTACGAAAGATGAGCAGTGGCGGTTTGGTGTTCCTACGTGATCACTTGCGATTATAAATATATTGCGTAACGCAATGCGACATTTTCCAAAGGCAGGCACGCGTTGTTTAAAACTAATGGGAAAACTTTAAACATCAACATAAATATTAATTCTGTCTAGTCAAACGTTTCACGATAAAAGTTCTTTTCCACATACGTATTAATCTGCAAATCACCGAAAGATGTGTGAATAGACTATAACAGGTATTGGATGTACTAATTTTTTTACAAACAGGAGTTGTTATGAACTGGCACAGTTATTTTCCGACCGACAGGACACATTTTCCAACAACATGAAAACAATAAAAGCAAAAGATCTCCAGTTTATATGCGCTATGAACGCACAGTTGCTTATAAGAGACGTCTAATCGTAGCAGATTTTTTGCAGAATCCAATACTTAAGAGTGACTGAACATTTCTCAGAACACAATCGCTTCCATAACATTCGAAGCAGTACATTACCGTTGATGTCGCAAATGGAAAAAGTAGTTCCACCACAACGCAAAGGAAATGCAAGGATTCTGTATTATGGCTTCGCGCTGTATCTCTGATTTCAGGTGTAGGAAAATATATGTTTCAGTAGACAACCACTCGAACAAAATTAATTTTACAGTATGTACTAATTTAAAACAATCGCATATCATCATTTTGTTAACCGTGCAACGCGTATATTTCTCAACTCGGCGATATTTAAAATGTATTGGTCCTCGATGATCCACGGCTGCCAACCGCAGAGATGCCTTGTTCTTTCGAACTTCTACCACCGGCGAACATCGACAACATTTCCTTCCGAACAAATTTCATTCTGTAGTCACAAAGGGCAGAAACTTCACACTGTCAGGAGGACTCCATTCTAATGCACGGGGGACACCCGGAAATTTTCAAACGAGATGTCTGCTACTAGATATTACTTACCGACGTGGCACAACAAACTCTCTTCAAACCGTCTTGTTTCCGTGAAAAGGCAGGCGCGCGGTGAATCTCTGATATTTTAACTTTTCATCCGTCCCGTATAAACTCCGCGAAGGACGCTCTACGGAAATCACCCCTTGCAATCCGCACGTCGGCACCCTCATTCTACAGGGTAGGTGGGAAGTAAGTAGGTATTAATTAATCGCTATAGGTTTATACAGAGGTTATAACCATTTCTCAATGCCTACTTACTTCCCACCCTGTAGTTCTTAGGAAGTGGTCGCGGCTGATTTTAACGCATTCGTCCGGCATAAAATGAACAAAACCGCGACACACCTCAGTAAGGGTAGCCGACTTCCGGGCAGGATTTAAACCTGACACCTCCAGAATTCGAGGCGCCAAGTTTGGAGAATTTTCACAAAAAATGGTGACTACACCGAATCAAGAGTTATGAATATATAACAGTTTGGCTACTATAAAGTGTCGGCGTTTCGGAGGTGCTTGCTGCCTCCATCATCAGGACGCGGGGTGAACATCGGTAAATTCCGGTGATACTACAAGGGGGTAAGAACTCAGAAGACGGCAGTCTTCATATTCGCCGCCGTGAGAACCTCAAATCTGTCCTACTGAAAATTTAACAGTCTCCATCCGACCGCGTCTAGGCCGACGGCTACCAGCTCATAATTTCCTTTGTGAATCTCACTTTCAACTGTTTCATTACTACTTCGTTCCGTTTAAGTAATCTGCTGGTCTGTTTTCGTCTGTTCACAATAAGTCTTTGCATTAGACGTTATTGTTTAAAATTATCTGCACCTTGAAACTACTATTAGGATGCACACATAACCTACAAGTAATTGGATCACAGAATTTATGTTTCGTTTGAAAAATAACATTGGAATTCTTACACTTTAAACCGCAGTGATAACAAAATATACCACAGGTTTCAGCATTCAGCTGCTCCCTGATTTACCCTCATAGTGTATTTATGGTTTTCGTAAAGATTCTCAAAATCAAAAGCGATTACTTCCCCAAATAGCATTTTTGTAATGACCTTTGTAATGCAGAAATGTTCAGTTTTCCTTTAAGTAGAAACTCAGCTCCTGAATATTATTAAAAAAAAAGTTACAGCATACTTTAAAAGAAAATATTTCGTAATACAACTCAGAGCTTTAAAATTTGTAATTTAAAAAGTTTTAGTAGCAGGATAACAACACGTGACCCTAATTTACCCACAACAAAAACAAGTAGAAACCAAGGAGCTGACGTCAGGGATAAGAGGGTGACCGGAGTGTAAATTTAACGACGCTGAGGTTCATAATCGAATATCTACTGCATGTTCCATTCGTCTGTCACAGTCCGAATCATTATTCCGAAATCTTTTCGGTTTTGTACGCGGAGAGATTTCTTCCCGTGCAAATTGCCTTCTTCGCTCCGATCCTCGCAAAGGGCTGCAGCCTCAACAGTTAAGACGCCAGTGAAGGCGATTTAATTAAGGAGAGCAATACGTCACGTGCAAACAATGGCGGATAAGGGCGCCAGTGGCCAGGCGAGGAACTAATATATCATTACAGTTCCCGCAGCAAAAATGACAAAGGCCTAATTTAATAGTGTTCAAGCTGACTATATTGTGCCTTACAAAATGCTCTCTCTCTCTCTCTCTCTCTCTCTCTTCAGAATTTTGTCTTCACACCTTTAACTTATTTCTTCATCTCGCCTTGAATCCAAGTTCCCATTCGTCTCCCTGTACTTCCATTTTAAGAAGAGATAATTACAAAAAAAGTCGACGTCTAAACATAAACTAACTATTGGCACTTTTAATGTTGATGTCTTGTCTTCATTTTAAAACAGTTGAGGAACCCTTCAAGTATCACTCGTCATCTTGACTAACTCTCAAGATAATTTCTGACATAAGCTGTTTGTTTTTAAAGGGGGTTCTAAACCACGTCTCTTTTTACAAGTACCCATTAACTGAAATGTATCAATGAAAAACACAGTAGGATATAAAATATAGTTGTGGTCCATAAAATTTTAGGTTTTGAACAGGAGAGCCTCTTTCAAACACGATAGATGGACATGGGGAAAGACTTCTTTTGAGCTTTCGACTTAAATCATCTAACACGAGTACGTGGAAACCTGGATTCATTCTCCTCCTAAGTTGTTTTCGTGAAATCGAAATATACATTTTAACAATTTAACAAATATCGATTACC
>NW_019059872.1:636824-652146 GCF_000696155.1 Zootermopsis nevadensis | reverse complement strand
CCCCATCGTCTTCTCTCCTAGGCCCAAATATCCTCCTCAACACCCAATTCTCAAACACCTGCAATTGTGTTCCTCCCTCAGAGTGAGAGACCATGTTTCGCACCCACAGAAAAGGAAGAAGCATCTTAGTCATTAAAATTCACTGTTCGATTTTACCCATCTGATGAATAATATTCAGAGCACAAAAATAATCGGCAGCTGACAAGAAAAGTGTTATAATTTTATATAATTGTAAATACTGATTGAACAAACACAGAGCAATTGAGTTACGAGACTTTACTGCGTCTCCACAGCAAACAGCGGTATTTGCGAAGAATGTGTTCAGAGTTCGCACTTTGCGCCTACGACGAGGAATCGGGTAGTCCGATGTGGATAATGCGACTAATATCGAAAGTAAAAGATTCCAAAGTCCATTAACATTTACGTTTTTATCCCAGTCTGTTATGTAACGCACCAGGATTAAATAGACTACAACGTTCTTCGTATTTTTCTATTGCAACCACCCCCCCCCCTCCGTCTTGTATTAACCACATCGCTTTTATTTCACCATTTCCAACTTCTTCTCGTCGTTCATTAATTTTTCATTACGTTACTTTCCTACAGTTCTTTTGTAGCTCTTTGCTTTCTACTTAATTCCCTCCGTTTATTCCCTTCTGCTTTCACTCCTAGTTTGCCCTCTTTTCGTTACTTCAGAACGTCTCCTTCCTTATAGAGTCATCGCGTGAAGCCGCTCCCACGCACGAGAACAAGAGCTCGCCAATTTGTTACGTTGCAGAGAAAAACTCGCTCGAAGGCCCTTGTACTCCTGCCCACATTTCAACAACTCCTGCTGCAGTCCTGGCTTTTTCCTCTGTCGACCAATTGTTTCACTTAAATTGTTTACATTCGATTGTTCCTGCTGCAGTCCTGGCTTTTTCCTCTACTGACCAATTGTTTCACTTAAATTGTTTCATTCGATTGCCACGTGTTACGTACAATTCCTCCTCTCAAGTGCCAACATTTACATAAAAGGAATAAGTGATTGAAACTCCGTAAAATGTTGCTTCCAACAACTGGAACATCGTAAAACAGACGAGGATTTTAAACTGTGCTTTACGTACTCTGAAGAAGGATTCGTAAAAATAATTTGTCTCTGTTCGTGGCATTTGAAGTCAATCCACAGATTTATTCGAGACACAGCTTTATCCAGGTTATTTTGGCAAGCCTGTAGCAGAATTCTTTTGTCCTGTTGACTCATCTTTACTGTTCTCTGCTAGCATCACTCTTACACTACATCTCTTTCTACTGCTCAGTTGAAAATATTTTACGTTTCAGAATACTTTCCAGGGAATTGTTTCGAGAAACCAAGTGATGGATGCGTGAGTTATGGACTGAGACGCCGCGTTGCCTTGTAGACGGATATAAACGTTTCAGAGTAACGGAAGTCCTTCACACTGAAAGTTAAAGATGGACGCAGTGTGTTCCTCCGAAATGTTGGTACTCACGTACCACATGGCGTTAAAATAGAATACCATCGTCGTCCTGAGAACTTCTGAAATCACACGTAATTGGCTGGTTATTGGACCAAATGGAAACGGAGCTTATTGAAGGAAATCCAGCCACGTCAGTCCAGTAATAAACACCAAATTCCTTCTCCGGAGGCATGAAGATTTTCTTATCTGTTGTGGCTATCAGACGCTGATTCCCCTTGCATAAACACGCTTATCAGCAGCAATTACACGTAATGTTTAGTAAATTCGTATACAGTCGACTACAGTCATCTCTCCAACACGAAATATTTTAAATATAACCAGAAGATTAAAACTGTGAATGGAGAAATTACGTACACAATTCATGGAAAGGTACAAACGCCGTTTAAGATTCGCCAGTCTATGAACTTACTCGTAAGCATTCTGGATCATGTCCCTCAGTAATGTTCAAAAATCTCGTTTCTGCCTGTCGAAGTCACAACTATAACATCTGAAACCAAAATCCTTATGTCGGATTAAAGTAAATGTTTTGAGAGTGGAAAATATTTTGAGTTGGATTCGAGTCAGAGGAATCACTTCGAGTCTGTATTAAACTCCCTCGAACACTTCTGTAGAATCTTCGGGATGTTCCATTGGGACGGGTCGTTTACTTAGTCTCACGTTTAAGAGACTAAATCTCATCCACCCAATGCATCGGTTATCATCATATTCGAAATCTGTGCCTCATTCATTCGAGATCCGGCAAATTTCTTCTCACTTTTCCTTGATCTCGCTAACTTCATTAATGAGATTACAATACAGAGTCAAGGCAACTTATGTTCTGCCAGCGATCCGTGTACAATAAACATTTATAGAGAAAATATTTTCACGTTGCCCTTAAAAACTGTCAGAAAACAGCCAATATTTGTCTGTTATCTATGAGGGATGAATTACTAGGAGGCTGGCGAAAGCTGCATAATGAGTTTTACTCCTCACCAAGTCAAGGAGGGTGAGATGGGTAGGGCATGTAGTCCGCATGTGAGAGAAAAGGAATGCTTACAGAGTTTTTGTAGCAACCCAGAAGGAAAAAGAGCACTAGGAAAACCTAGACGTAGGTGGGAGGATAATATTAAAATGGATCTTAAGAAAATAGGATGGGGTGGTATGGACTGGATTAATCTGGCCGAGGACAGGGACCAGTGGCGGTCTCGTGTGAACAAGGTAATGAACTTTTGGGTTCCATAAAATGTTGGGAATTTCTAGAGTGGCTGAGCGAATGTTGGCTTCTCTGGAAGGACTCGCCTCCACTGAGAAAGTAAGAAAGTATTTGCCTGTTTTACGGGTGGATTCATTACATGAGACACTAAACCAATTAACGAGAAGCGAAAGATAATGGGAATTTATAATAATGAAAACCATACGTTTCATCTAATTAAGACTCCATAATTTGTTTCACAATTAGGAATTAATATCGCAAGGCCCTCCTACAGCGGAGACGGACGTTTCCGTTTATCTCGCGCGTAAGTGACGTTCCCAGCTTTGGACTGGCGTCCCAGACGGCTAGCTAACTGGGCGTAACATTTTGACTGTTGCCTTTTTTATGTTCGGTGTCGTCCGAAATTTCATTTTATGGTGAAGAATGAAGGATCGCTATGGCAACCTTTTATTATACGACAGATGGATCCCTGGGCAAGGTGAAACAGCTCTGTTGCCAAACGGCTCGAGCAGCAACCTATAAAAAAATATTTCCTCTAAGAAAAGGAAGAGGGAAACTTCTGTTCTTTCCACTGTCCTACTTTGTCGTGGTTCAGAGGTCACCCCTGCACAGCCCCAGAAACGACTTCCCCCCCCCCCCCCCCCCCGGGCGTTCCCAAAGCCGCAGGCTCTAGTCCATGGTCATTAATGATAATTTTGCACGATGACACCGTGAAAGATTTAAATAATAATGCTCAAGATTTATTTTAGGAATAAAAACTCTTATTAAAACGGAATATAATTTTACAGCCAATCTCACATGCACGAGTGTTGTTAGTGTTTCAGATATAGAAACTGAGCCATTTATAATCTACAGCCTAATCTAATCTATAATCTGTACAATATAATAATTACTATCTGAGTGAGACAAAATCCTTATTGAGAAGTTAAAATCTGCTGCTGACTCTTACAGAACTAACAGTTACAGTAATGCATTCACAAGACGTCGCCACTAATCAGTATCCCAAATAAGGCAAATTTAGACCAAACCATGCCAGTTTATTCCGTTATAATCCGCACTCTACGCCGATAAAACTGTTTTCATTTCTCGTCACACCGCGTGCTACATACCCCCTATTTAATCATCCCGGATTTGAGTAAAATTTACGAAGCTCCGAGGAGTTCTTCAGCCATCTTTTCCTTTCCATTTCCTACGTCCAATCCTGAAGCCTACAAACATACAGAGTTTCGATAACTGTACCTTAAGAGGATGTTACAGTTCAACGCTTAGTACTGACGTCCGTCTTTAATAACGTAAGAACAATTGTTTCTAAAGAGCAACACTTATTTACTTAAACAATTCATTTCCCTGTTAATACGTTCGTTGAATTAAAAGTGTATTAAAAGTTCTACCGTTGAAACCGTTCTGGATGGGAAATTACTGAGCGACATTCGCCGGTAGGCTTTTGGGGAAAAGACGAGGCCCATTTCAGTTTCTGGCAAAATATAGTTTTTTATTAAGGAATTTTAACAGTAAGAATAAAACTGCTTAAATTGTGCCACTAACATGTCTTGTGGTTTGTGACCAAATTCCAACTTGCACATCGTTGAAGTGAAGGGGATATATTCCTCCGAAATGTTGGTAGCACCTGTGAAGGAACAAGATACCAAAATCGAGATGACGATGATCGATCTTATGGGTTTTTGTACCTTGATGATGGAGGCAGGAACATCTCTGAAACGTAGCTACACACTACCTGTCACCTTCATACTCATAAGAATAGACACACGATTCGTCTCGTATCAGATCTATTCCAGAACACCGAATACAGGCACACACAAATATTTAACGAAAATAAAATCAATCACAAGGACGTCTTCGTGTGGCTTCCAGCTGATTTGATATTTGCGTGCGTCCATTGGACAAATTTGTATCTTTAAGTAATGCTACAGCGAAGGAATTAATGCATTTTGCATATAAATCGATTGACAGTGAGCGGACGCCCATTTCCGAAATGCTGTTCTTTTGTTCTGCAGAACTAGTTTTTAGAGAACATCCGAGAGGGCAGGCGTGATGCCTCAGCAGACCGGATTTTTCGTTGTCTTATTTAAACGTAAAGTCTCTTTCTTTATATCTGGTCACAAATAAATACCATAAATACGAATCGTCCTATATTGAAATTAATTCTTAACGACAAAATCAGCAGCAGTTGATACCGCGTAGATTAATAACGGAAGACCTGAGCAAAGTATCCGACTTTTCAGGCCAGTGACATGTTTTGAGACTGACATCCAGGTGTCATTATTTTGATTTAATGACCGCATACAAGCATCGGATTGAGAAATCCACATTCAAATTTAGATTGTTTAAGTTGATCGTTACGATAAAACACATTGTTGGGACAGATTCTTCTTTCATAGTTTGTATTCTAATGTAAATTGCTTGCTAACGTAAGTCTGTCTCGTTCATTTTCCACCATAACTTGCAACAATGACAGTCCAGAAAACATTAAATTATATTGAAATGCAAAAACGTCTTATGAAACATATAACAATATTCCGTGATACGATAAGAAAGTAAGCCTAGTTTAAACTTTATTTTAGATGCAGAATCATTTCAATTTTCACAAATTATGCAGTAATACTTAAAATCTTAATGCTTGATATAGAGGTATTAAAACATAATTTTAGAATATTTATAGCACGTCTGAATATACAGGAACAAGAAATGAGAAAATGTTGCGGGTAATTCCGATATTATGGGAACAAAATGGAAAAAAAAACACATTTCGTATGAGTTTAGTAGTTCATGGAAATTTTACGCCTCAAAACAAAATCTTTCAGGGCGTGACTCATGCTTTGTCGTAACAACGTCCGTACTTCTGCAGCTTAGAATAAACAACTACGTTTAATATATTGCCCTGCGAAGAAGCTATTAAAATGTTTATGCGTTTCAGAATGTCTGTGTTGTAAAATAAAATATAACACAATGTTCGGAATTTCAATAACAGTGCAAGATCATGGCGTGTGTTATTATGTGACATTTTCGTCTTCAGATACAGACCAACAATGTCATAAAGCAACGACTTACAAAAAAAAACCTTGCGTGGGGGAAACAGGACGATAAGTTTCTTATTCGAATGCAGTTCAAAGAAAATTGATTTGCAATTGCAGTTTCCGTAGGAACCGTAAACATTCTGTTCAATGATCCAGTTTAAATGCCAGTGACTACGCTCATTTCTCATCCTACGTATGGCTAAGTCCGTCACTTTGACCTGGCGAGTAGTAATAAGAGAATTAAGGGAGTTCGTCTGCCAAGCTCTGAAGAGAGAGTGCCTTTTCTTAGCAAACTACCGAGGTACGCAGATATATATATATATATAAAGTCCGAATATATAAAACGATAAATTACTTGTAAATATTCTTTTATTTGCATGCAAATGTTCTTTCAGGATGTAGAAAAGAAACCCTCGCGGTCCCACGGCGATTCCAGACGTAAGAACAGCGAACGAGAGAATGAAACACAAAGAATTCGATGTCTCTCTCTCTCTCTCTCTCTCTCTCTCTCTCTCTCCCCCAGGCATCTCTTCTATTCGACGTGGCCAATATTTGTCTTGCTCTTTGCGACGACGATCTTCGCCTTTTGTAGACAATGCATTTGGAGCCGATGGCTTCTGCTTTGTCTAAGTCACTTGGCGCATTTTACTTAGTCCATTGACCGAGCCAAAGGGTCACTGGACAGAAGGAAAAACATTCGATTGCGCAGTCGGTCAACCGACTAGCGAAACAATCGACTGATTGTTCAGTCAGTCGGTCAATTGGTCGGTGAAACGATCGGCCAGTCGGTCGAGGAGCTTGGCAAGGCAGTCGTCCAGTCTTTCTGTCTGTTCGTAGTAAAACATCATTGAATAATAATACTCTCAGCCGAGGTATCCACAACCCACAAATCTTCTTCAGACAACCAAAAGTTAAAGAGTACTTATCGTTAACAAAGACGACCGAAACTATTTGAGTTTGAAGCGAATTTATGATGCATTTCTACCAGTTGATGTTCAATATCAACACGCTCCGCGTGTTCGGAGGAAACACCGTTCCAGTCTTACGTGTGGGAAACTCCGTGTTTCTTGTGTTATGGCATATAATGTTAAGGTTCATAAACTTAGTGTCTATTGTATTTAGAACAGCCAGTGTCAAAGCCCTGCTCTTAGGGAGTGCTCCAGTCTCACTTGCTCTATTCAGAAAGGAGGTCCTCAACCCGCACTTCAATTGCCCCACTTCAATGCACTCATTCAAGCAGCAACCCCCACCCCCAACCCCTTCACGACATTTCTTGCGGTGGTGAAGCTCAACTGTCAGTTATTATATATACAGCTGTCATGCCTTCTTGTAGACCACCCACGCTCCCCTTAGGGGAAGCAATGCCTCTCTCCATGTCTAAACTTTTCCTCCTGCAGAATATAAAACAACAAATCGATATTTATTATTTTTTCGCGTGAGATTGGTAACTGGTAAACTATGTAAAATTAAGTGTCGTGATATTTCGTAAAATAACTACTCCTTTACTAATGGTATCAATTTTTGGCGACATATCTAAAAATTTTCGGACACAGGTACTGAAAATATCGGTTACAATAATTTACAAAGTTTTGTAGCTGTTTGGTTATAACTTGAGTAAGCTCTTCCCAAAATCGCATAAGGTGTGAATATGCAGAAAATCATCACGGCTTTTATTTAGTATTTGGTATAGGACCTTACTTTCCACATTGATTCTTTGCACAAATATGAAGGAAGGAAGAAAGACAATTTTAACCTAAAACATTTTCCTTTAACTACGATTGAAGGAAATACGGTAAATTTTTTATAAACTTCTAGAATAAACTAATTTTTTAGTGTCAAGAGAATATTTTACGTTTGCAGCTCAAGCCAAACTTTCCAGGACTTCCTCAGAACGTTATTGCCGTGAACAGATTTCCTGATTAAGAAACTGGTCCGATATCTTCTAACAGTCGATGTGCAAGGATGTACTTTTTTTTGCAGGTCCAACGAGTGTTCATTGCCGAACGCCACCTGGCATCTCCTTCGTACTAGACTTGCCAGAATCAGTTTTTCGGAAACGTTTCCCGAGTCTCCTGTGGCAAACAAATCGACATTACCTCTTCTGGTGAACCGTTTGTGGTGACACTCGAAGCGTTCAGGACAGAAACCGTTTCGGTCAACCTTCGGTGTTAATGTATCATCGAAGCGATTTAAATGTAAGCCTCATCTTCTTTTCTAAATTAATTGTAATTAATTTGTCAGATAGAACGTAAATTTCCGATCACCCTGTACTAAAATTATATTTAAAACACTGCTGTTCCTTTAGACACATTCACTGCATAAAAATTAATAGTCTTTGTGGACTTCGGTGAATTTCATTAGCGTCTTACGTGGCTCGTGCCTTCGTACTAGCTGCAAAGTATTAGCGACTTACCGGGTGCAACGCCTTAACCTAATCTTCCAGGAAGGAGACAAATCATGCGTCACAGGATGGCTCCGTCAAGGCAGTTTAGCATTTAAAACAGCAAAAAAGAACTAGGACATGAGTTTCCTCAGTAAACAATTACATTTTTTGACAAATTTTGCTTTACTACTGCAGCGCGTTCCTAGAAAACTACATCTTTTCACGCTCGAAGACACCAAATTCAGAAGAAAAAAAACGGATTACGTGAAAACTATTCGGTTAAGGAGCGTTCTTTTAGTGAGAACTGCAAATCGTGAATAACCACTGGCCGATATGTGGCGAATAACAACTGCATATTTGCGTAAAATGGCAGCAAGACGAGAGTAAAACTGCTGGCTACGTAATTAATTGGGGCATGACCGGATTCAGTTCAAGTTGCACGTAACAAGAACGCTGGCATTTACAAACTCACTTCAGAACATAAAATACCTTCCTCGAAATTCTTCGACGCTCAATTCCTTCCTCTTCTTGCTTCGTTGTAGGCAATGAAGTAAGAAAAAGTTGTTTTTGAAGCTCAAAAAGGCAGAACACGAAATAAAAATATCTCGAAAATAAGGGAGAGGCGAATAAAAGAATAAAGTTTATCATCAGCACTGAAGGCCTGCAGGTTGTTTCCGCCACAGAGAATTTTATTTAAAGTTAAACTGGCCTTTATTTAAAACTGCATCTTCCCTTCAATTTACTTAAAAGGCGATGAAATAATTAAAGAGGAACTCGTAAGAAATTCAGACTCTTAAACGATATTGAACTAAGAACTGGAATATTTGAAAACAATTACAAGGTCACCGGGCCCAAATATGATCGAGTTAAAAGTCTGTATGACGCAAATGGCACGAGGAATTTTGCGTTCTTCTGTGGCGATCCGGCTTGCCATTTTTCGCGGTTTTCTCAGAATGCGCAAATATGTTCCTCTCCACAAGGTCATCATCCATGTTCTTACTCAGCCCCACAAACACAAATCTATCTTATAGAGAACATAAGGCCGAAGAATCGGCCTTTTAAAATTTATAACTTGTGTTTCGATTCCCGGCGGTGACCGAATTTATAACTTGAGTTGGGCAAGGCCGTGGTATAGGCAACACGGAGTTTTTCTCCGTGGCATCCCAACAATTACTTCATTCACACACAGAAGAAGGCAATGGCAACCCACTTCTGGATCATCTGCCAAGAACGTATATGAACAGGTCCCAGTCCGAGAAAAGGATGGAAGGATCCTGTTCATATGGACCTGTCGTCAGACAGAACACTAAATAAATATAAATATCAGGAGTCAGCCTTTTCTTAGACTCATAATGCATGAGGAAACACGAATTCTTCCACGGGCATTACATATGTTTATTGACAACTATCTCTGAGAACTTCTACATATAATTATCTCACTTTAACTCATTGACAGAACTGTGCAAGACTTAATACTTGCAGGAGTTTGTGGGGGTCAGACACAAATGTGGAAACAAGGATTCAGTTGTATTACCAACCTAGTTTCGCCTGACAGTCGAACTGAATTACGTGTCGCCCATCCGCTCAGTCCGGGATTAGTTGCATGCACATAATGACGTACAGATATTTTTAATTAAGGGATAAACGCGTTTACACGCTTTACGTTACTGAACAGGGTAATTGGACACCACAGAAAGTTGGCGAGTTCATCTCTGACGTAATATTCAATCCACATTATATGCACAAATAAAATTGTCCTTGCACATGAGCACAGAGGAAAAATCAGGAAGGAGGCGGATGTAGACCACAGCGCGTTCCGAACCCCAGAACTAAGAAGTAACAGTAGATTATGCAATTTGTAGTCCGCAACCCGGAACAAAATCGACCGGAATCCACTGAAGTTCTGAGTGAGCGGAAAATAAAACTTAAGGCCCCGACTATCCTAACCACGGTCTCCCACTCCGCCTGCAGCGACCTTCATTGAAAGAGGCGCCACATTCTTCGTACGTAGAAGAAGAAATTTAAAAAGAAATTAATGGTTGACTTTACGCGACAAACAGAATATTATCCAAATATTTCTCTAACCTTTAAGAAAATATAAATTTTTAACGAACGAAAGCGACCATTTAGTCCAAATGCACCTTCTCTTTTCAATGTTCTGTTACATTTCTGGCTACTATAAAATTCTTCTTTAAATACTTAACCTGTATTCTTGTCCCAGAATATAATTTTGGAGTACAATGTCTTCCCCAAACAAAACAGTGGTGGTTAAATTTGTCTTCGATCGTCTACCACAATTGGTGTTCAGTACAGAGACAAACAATTTCACCAGGTCACTTCTCCTCAGGGATGAGACGTTTCCTCTCGAGAAGACAATACCAGCATTATCTATCTTCTATATAATTATATTATATAATTCTTGAATATAATTATTTATCTTCGTCTACAATCATTAGTTTCCAAGACACAGAAGACATCTACGCCAGGAATGGAACTCAGGACAGTTTTATCGGAGTTTTAACCAATGTTTCTGTGAACTCCCTTCGATACCATGTTTCTATGGAGCTTGTTTACCTGCCACAAGAACCACTTCTGCCGGGACACGAACTCAGACTTTTGCCATTTCCCGGTCTCAATGAATAAACACGTAAAGTTTGGTGCAAATCCGTACGCCCATTCCCGAGCTGTATGCAAACATATACACACAAACAATTTCAATTATTTCAATTATTCTGACTCATTAATCAAAATTAAATCGTGATATATCAAAGTGCCAGAGAATAAATCTAGAAATATGAATAGGACGCCCACTAAAACAAACATTATTTAACATTAATATGAATAAAATAATTTACTGCAAGTAGATGCAGTATACTCAAATTCAATTTAACTTCAAGCTAAAACAACACAGGGAATTAATACACTGTTGTAGGCAGATGACTTGGTGCTTTATGTGACTCGGGTGATTGTTTAGACTGAGCCTACTTAACGTAACAACTTAGATCAATTTGGAATGTAAATAACTCCATTAAAAAATGAAGTAATTGCACTTGTAGGGCACTTTTCAATAAGAAAAAAGAAACTGCAATATTAAGCACCTTACCGGAACAAGCAAATCAACCACGGATTTGACATCTAAAATTACATACGGAGAGAGAAACCGTATAACTTGACAAATAATTTTTTTGGGGGGAAGGGGTGGAATCCTTCCGTGGCTTTAAAACATGCGATTTGGTGACGCTGCTGTGAACAGTTATAATATTGCGGTCGAAACACGTAATTCATTGGCCTAACGTCGTAACCGGAAGAAAATTAGGGAAAACTGAGAACCAAAATTGTTGCTTTGGAGGATGGCAGGGAGGTTTTGTCTGTGTTGATAATGTCGTTGAAAATGCAGCTGCAACAATAATTGGCCAGCGACTGTCCGAATTCCCAACGTAACGAAGCTACACACACCAGCATCGCAGAGTCTGCTGGCGTAACACATCGGACGCGAGGGGCAGTGAGATCCATGTGTTCCGGGTTTGCTTTTGGTGTGGGGGCAGCAGAACGCTTCAATTCTCTCATTTGGGTCTTTCCATGCAATGTACGAGCCAGCCGGACCGAGTAACGCAGGTGTGTGTTTGTGCCCTGTAACAGATGGCTCGTTCCCAGAAGCTAGGATGCACGAGTCTGTGCGCGTATGTGTCAATGTTTGTCTATGAGGAGCTTCGGGAAACAAAAAATGCATTTGGAATGAACAGGGCGAAGAACGATTAACATAAGTGTCCTTAATATGCGAGTGTTACTAACAACACGTCGCTTAATTACAAAGGCATCAGTGACTATACACAAATGATGACATCTGGAAAACAACACGAAAATACCAAACGGGTGGAATAATAATAAGAATGATAATGTTCTTAATATATAAAAATATTTATTGTTTAATATTCTTTAATATCAATGTCCTGAGACTTTGTGATTGTGAAGCCTCGGTTTAATTACGACTTCGCTATTAATTTAGGAGATTACTAATTGATCCCGCTAAGTACAATGCAATAAATATCCTTTGCTAAAAACACGGTGCGGTATCCAAAAAAAAATCTGCCCCACGTATACATACTTACGTATATAAGTAGATAGCCTCTTTCAATCTCGTCACAAGATAATTAATTACGATAGGCGTGGTGTGACTCAGAAATGAATGTATAATCAACGCTTTCTTTGTTTTGGGTTTATCCAACACCCGTTTTCTGATTTCAGAGAAATTCACAAAAGTTCAAAAAGTGACTTCGTTTTGAACGCTGGAACGTCATCTGTTTTCAGGTCAAAATGGACGACACTTCTATTCCGATGACACTGGAAGATCCAGCAGTTCTCTGTCTGAGGATCACAGATCCATCATACAAATATTTGTAGTTTTTCTAAGGTTTTTAAGAATTTTAACAGACTGACAAAATCCATATAATACCACTGCCAAAGACATTCAGTGAAGAACGAAATTTAAATTTGTCATACAAGAATTTTAATTCTACATTTGACCTTTCTCAATTCTGTAAGAATATTTAAGAGCCACAATTATAAAGATAAATGGGCGATAATCGAGAAACAGTGCAACTCAGGCTAGTACTGATTCGCTGATTCGCTGCTCAGCTGTTTCAGGGGTGGCGTGATCGTACGTTAGTTTTACGCGTATCACCATCAGCAGGTCGATAAAGCAGAGAGCTGCAAGAGATTGTCGCTACGCCTATCGATTATGCAGATCTTCAGGCATGAAGTTGTTTTAAAGCGTACGTCCTTCTTTCTGATTCACATCACACTCAACGAAAAATAAATAATAATTAACACTTCTGTAATTCAACATTACAATGAGAATCGTTGATACATAAACGTTATATACGCTAACCCAAGATAATATACTTAGGTTTAACAGTCGTTTAAAACCTATACAGATTTTACACACCCCTTCAAATAATAGGCCGACTGAGGATACCAGATTCGTGAGGATGTGAAGAGAAGTGGTCATCCTAGCATTTGTCTGCTACGCCTGGTATATGAAAATGTCGGCCATCTTTCGAATTGAACGCAATACATGACTGGTTAACCATAAGGCAAACGCGTTCGGTTCGGTTCAGTCCTATGCCTAAACCTTACCACTAAAGCATTGTGTTGTGTGTATCAGTCATCGTCTAATTAGCATCCCCCGAGAAGTCCATTTCGTTCTATATTCTCCTCTGGCTGACTCGGTGAGCAAACAAATGACGGGGTTCGGCCATGTTTCGAAATTCCCTGTAACATACCCCGAAGCCAGGTCAGAATACATTTGCATTTAACCAGTGATTTATGGCGACTGAAGTGACAATTCTATAAGCATGGTCACTATCAATGTGTTTTCAATGCAAATCTACAATTTGCAGTCATTGTAACATCTGACATTACGTTTGCATAAATCATAGCACATCCACGACACTTAAAATGTAAGAACACTTTATAATTCTGACATCGGGTGTTAAGGAGACTTTACAGTGGTTCACATTTATTTGCCGTCAACGTACAACAATTCGGAATTTGTTTAAATCCACACAAATACCCTCAAAATTGTTTCACTACGTGCAGAAATATTATATATTCAAAGACGATAAACAAAAGCATTTTCTTACAAACAATTTACAAATAATGAAATTGCTTTTTGTTTCGAATAAGTTTACTAGCGTTAACATGAAGGCACACATAAACGATTAGCTACATTGTCAGCGATTGTTGAGGTGCAAAACACGTTTGTGTGCAGTGTCCGAGGAGCATCAGTGCTCATTGTTGTCATTGGCTGAGCGAAAGGTCGGAATTCTCACAACTGGCAACAAACGAGGACGCGTTCAGCTCGTTATGTAAAGTGACTAGCAACATTTCATCTACATCAAGCCACTCTTTGTCTGCAAATGAATATCAATTAGAACATTCTGGAATGCAACGGAAGCCTCCGCACTGGGCTCCTTCATGTCTATTCACTTCTTTAACGTCGGGTACTCACGACAATGGCATAAGGCAATGTGGGTCCTGACAGAAGCAGAACGTATCGTCATAAGGTTAATCGGTATTCCGGCAGAGTTCGAACCCAGAACCCTCAAAACACGCAGGGATAATGACACTGAATTATGAGAGGTCCTTTTCGAGGACGTGCACCGTCTATTCTGGATTTACCAATACTCAAGGACATACATAATGTAAGAAAGTAATGTGGGGAACATGATGAACATTTGTCTTACACTGACGCGTAGATCAATACTCAGTAACATAGGGCAAAGGCCTAACCTAACCTAACCTCACTGAACCAGCGATTAGACCTCCCAGAATCCCTGTCTTGCGTTACTTTTTTTTATACTTCTAAAATGGCACTGTTATATTTCTAAACTTGTTTCTGCTACGGTAAAATTAAGGTTTTTTAGGTTGCATGAGATTACAGCAACTGATTACCACGCAAATGCTGCGTGAAAGTCACGAAATCTAGCGCGATAATAAAGAAAAGGCGGTCTGTCCAAGGCTCGTTCTAAAAAGCTGAAAAATACCTCCTTCACGAATCAGCAATTGTTAACAAATAGTCCGCGAAGAATATGAAATAAAATTGACATCAAAGGCTTTCTTTTGAAGCAACACGACGTGCACTTTGTACGCAGATCCAGTGGCCATTTTTTTTTAAAATTTGCGAGTGGGAATAACAGCGGCAGGCGTAACAATGAGTCAGATGCTGCGCGAATGTAAATATCATCTGGACGTGTGCAGCTTTGTAATTGGACAGTGCATCATTGGGGGGGGGGCTCCAATGTTTGTTGTTTAGTTTTTAGGACCGCAATATTTTTTTTACATAATGCGTTTAAACTAATATCAGTTTTTAAAACTACATCAATGACATCCTTCCCAAAAATGGCTCAACAGCGAGTAACAATCTGATTGGCTGAGGACCTCTGAGGTATTAAACCCCAAAATTTTAAAAAGTTTTCTCAAATTCCTTTAACCTCCTTAACTACTTAATTCATTTAAATATGAATATTTAATAATTCAGTTCCCAACTGGTTTAGATGCATAGTAAAGTAAAGTTTGTCCCACTGAACGCCATGCAGGCGCTTGGGGGGAGAGGAGGTGTAACTCCTCTCTTCCTTGACCTCGGCACTAGATGGGGTGAGTGGTCAGCATCACGCCCCGGCCGGCTTTACCCCCGGGAAAGGATCCCGGTACCCATTGTAGAGGAGGCTGGGTGGGCCCC
>NW_019059872.1:530625-627972 GCF_000696155.1 Zootermopsis nevadensis | reverse complement strand
CCCCCCCCCCCCCCCCCCCCCATTTCTGCTCCCCAAGTTACACTTTCGTAACTTTTAACTTGGCATCGAAAGCAATGATCAATCAAAAAGGAATTAGAAAAAGAACCTGCCTTTAAAATTAAGAAATAACACACGTAATGTAGCCTACTATAATCAATATAAGAGTACACAAACGAAATTACGAAAATTTGAATATGTGTAGCAAACACAAATTAAATTATGTCGTGTACTACATGGAAATCGCGATAAACAATTCCCAGACCCAAATATACTACCCTTGCTTCCTAATTGGAATTCTTCACCGGATATTATTATGGGGATCAGGCGGCCGTGAATAATATATATGGGAAATATTACAACCCAAATTTGGGGCAGATGGAAAAATCTTAGTTGGAGAACCTAAAGGGAACACAGTGATTCAAAGATCTAGGCGTAAACGGGAGCAGAATTTTCAAAACATTAGAATAAAGACCTGTTTCAGGGCACGAACAATGGCGGGCTCTCGGGAACACAGTAACACACTTTGGCGTTCCATAAGAGGCGGGAATCTCTTGGCCGGCTGAGAGACCACTTGCTTTTGAACAAGAACTCACTTCCAGGAAATTAATTAGCCCGAGGCTCACATGTCCGCATTACTACGAGTGGGAGAACAAATGTAATGCAAATTTTGCTGCCGAGTGTATACAATTTAGTTAGACCTACTCTGTGTATGCCGACCTCACTTTATTGCAAGAGATTCTGTACCTCAGTTCGCGTGATTTTAACTACAATTCGCTTTCACATACATTTCTATGGACATGAGACTTCCCGATCCCTACAGGTTGCTACCAGTGGTTTGTCGTGTTGTGTAAAACAAGTTCCTGTGGTCATATTTCCGAGAAATCTCATATTAACTGCCGTTCTCGTTAATTTACCTGCAGGATTTTAGTTCAGACTTGGAAGTTACGCATGCAGATTCTTACGTAAGCGACCGTCCTTTTCCTGACCGATTTCAGCCAAAATTGGAATATACCTAAAACTAATACATCTCCTGAAAGTAAAATTTCGTGAAAATCCATCACGAGATTTCCGAACTGCTACATGAGGGCAGAACCTCACACAGACACGACGCATTTTTGCAGCTTTGAGTTAAGAACGCGTCAAAAGATTGGAAAATGTATTTGCGGAGTTGTGGAAGAGTAACTCTCTTAAAAAGTATAGTCTTTGCCCCGAAATGTTCTCTTGCATATTATTTATTGCACGATAAGTCAGCCCTTTGGCGTGCCCCTTACATGACATTTTCACTTCCTCACCGCTGGAGAATTACAAACGTGTCACCCCAGCCAGAAGACAAATATCAACAGAAAGTACAAGAACGTAAACACGACGTTCCAGTGATTCCTCAAACGAGACATCGATATTTATGTCACACAGTGACAAACTCCTGGCATGCGAATACGACTCTTGCCTCTGCAGGACTCGAAGTTTCATTTTGCTGGAACCTAATCGATTGGAATGGCGTCGAGACGCTGAGATTAGAAAGACACGTGTTCGTCAAGGGTTGTCGAGAATGAACGTCACGGTGTAGCGGATTTGCAATCTTGCTTCATGTTCAGGGGATAAAAGATTCGCATCTTTGGAGACAGGTCGGGTACCCTGAGGTCTGAGGTGGCTTTAACCCAACAATATCCTAGTGCTCAGTTCTCGGTAAATACCAGCACTTTTTTGTGATCGTATATCTCACATTTCCGTAAAAATCTATGGATGAATCTGAGATATTTTATCGCTCGCAAACAAAAGTTTTCTGTTGACGGAACAGGTAGAAATGACGCATAACATTTTGAAGTCCGACTGCTCTTAAGCGCAACAGGCAACACCTTTTTCTTAGCATTTACCTCAAACAAATGCGGTTTAAGTACGTGGCTGCTAAACCCTGTCCTTAAATCACTTTTGTAGTGTCTGTCCGCTTTTTCGTCCAAATGTTTGCTACGTTCAGTCACCACCAAACATCTTACAACAGAAAATGTAATGCGAATAGTCTCTGCTCCGAAACTAATCCACGCCGGTGTTACCTAAATCGTCCCCTGAAAGTAACAAGACGCCGTTATTGTAAATACCGACCCAACGTCTCCCTACAATCTCTGCGATATTTTCATGGCTCAAACTGTTGAGCACGTGCTTACTTACATCTTTTTGAACTCAATTCTCCGTTTTTCCTTGTCATCGCAGTTTGCACAACTAACGCGCAATACAAAGCCGTCAATGTGCGATACTCCTTTTATTCACTTAGTCTTGCCTGGGCAACCATTTTCAGTTTTTGAACATTTTATCTTTACTTGCGCCCCATTCCGTTTTTTATAATTACTCCTTGCTCCAGTATCTCCGACGAAGGTCGCTCCATCTTTCTGTAGGACTTAACTTCAACTGGATCCTCTTTAAGCACTATGTATACGGCTTCATCTTTTTCATCTCTTAATTTTCCACTCCAAAGAATATTAATTTTTCTCTGCGAATTTACATTTATCTTCTAATCGAAGGCTGCTGTCACATAAGAAATTTTCAGGAGAATAATTCCTGAAACACTTTGCCCAGAATCTGAATTTTCTACAGTCGCAGACTTGCTACAGAATATTTAATTCTGCGATGCGGCATAAGAATCAGTAAGCAGTGTTTTCACCTGACCAAGACTCTTATTGCAGACCTACGTATCAGGAACACATGTTTGTTTTTAGTTGTTGAAAATATTGAGTTTGCCGCTTAGAGTGAAGACTCAAAAAACATATACATGACTGTTAACTAAAATCTTAGATGATGATGATGATGATGATAATCGATCAGCAAGTTAATAAATCCTCATTTTTTATGAAATCCGGAGATTCATTACCGTCTTCACAACAACCCATCAACAGATCCGTGTTCCGATTAATCCACGCCTCCGCCCACCGCATCATATTTCATTAAGATCCATCCTCCTGTCGGTAACCACGTGGTCTCTCCCACGAAAATGTTTCATGCCTTTTCACAAAGCTATGCAGAAATAAATGAGTGCGTATTTTATATTTACACACATATTATGAATATATATCACTCATTTAAGATTTACTATCATTGGAAAATGGAGTGTTTAAACTATTCCCACAAACAATACATCATTGACACAATTGAGCAGAGAATATCGTCCTATTTATTTTCAGATCTTGGTCAGAGTAAGCAGAATGTTTCTGTTCTTCGTTTTCCGAGTGCTAGCCGGACCAACACGGTTACATGAACACTCAGTCTGCTGAGTTAAACATTATTTAAAGATCACGTTAATAAAATTTATGTAGCAACACTTATGGAATCCCTTCGCTTTCAGTTCGTGCACGTATTTCACTCATAAACCTAGACGGAAAAAAGCCACGTGCAAGAACCTAGAAATAAATATAAAAACAGGCTTCAATTATCTTTTATCGTTAGGTTTCAGTGGCTGTAATTAAACGTACACCTTCGGCTTTCGGGAATAGACTACAAAGAATGTTGATTTTTTTTTCGAATTAAATGGAAACATTGCAGTTTCCACCTTCAGGCAGAATCTATTCATTACGCTTTGATTGTAAGCACCCACGGTCTGAAGACGGCCTTTAGATTTACTGTGGGCCTAATATCTTTATTCAGTTCCAATAGATGTTTCGAAACACATAGGAAATTTCACCACAAATATAACTTTAACTTTATAATTTTGAATTTTCGGTCATTTTTCGAAAGTAAAATTCCACCCGCCTGAAGCCTAAGGCTCTAATCCGACTGAAGTTTCGTTGTCGCGTGTCTTTTTAGAGGAGAAAGGCAAGTGTCATGGCGGTATTCTTAATTTACCTCGACGTCTAGGCTGACATCAGACAGAACCGAGGACAGACGAGAGAAAACTGCTTCGTTTCCATTTTCACGTCTGTCCTCAGTGTCGCATCTCTGACATTTATGTTTCATTCATGAGATCATCAAACGACGTCAACAACCTGTGGTCCGTTTATTCTGACAGAAAAATCAATAAAATTTACTTGAAGAATAAACACTCGGTCCTTTGTTAACTGAACATGAGCCGAAACGACGTTTACAGATAGGTTTAAAGGTTCAAAAGTACGACGGACAAATTTTGTTGAAGATAAGTTTCCTGTGTTCAAGTTGAAGTGGAACATCGATCAGTGTTTCCTGGAAAATCGAAAAATGTGCAATGATGAAAGATGAAATTCCATCTGCTTTAGTAACACATTATGGCGCCTACAGACATGGATTCAAAAAATCTGTAAATCACTGGAAAAATTCATTAAAAGGCCAGAGGTCACGGACAAACCTAAGTCATTAAGATGGCTGTCACCTGGAATACAGCTCCGAACAGACAGACATCTTCACGCTTGCAGCGGGAGAATCTTAAATCAGGCTTGAGATGCTGTGTCATAATCACTGATTAAGCAGTGAGTCCTGAACACAAGATGGATTTGTTACACACTATTACGAGCACAAATGATTATTTAATGGAGTAATACCCGAGGTTCCACAAATCACAGTTCAGACTAACAATGCTTTCTCGTGCCGCTTTGCTCTCCAGCTGACTTCAAGCTCTTTGGTCTGTGTTCTCTGCCACGTGAACACTTGAGCGGATGTTCTCCTGAGCTCATAAACATAGTAGTACTTGTTAACGCCGCCAGAAGTCTACACTTGTTTCCGTCAGCCTCTCGAATGTTCGATGCTTTGCATAAGTCTATAGCGAAACCTCGAAAGATAGCGAATTTTCTCGCTGTCTGTAAAGCAACTCAGATATTTCCAGAATGTGCAAGCAGGATAATGGCTCCAGAGGGGGGGAACAGACACGCTGCCAGCTACAATACGATTCAATACTTGGAGATTATTTTGTAAAAACCTGAAACAATATTGCATTTAATTCTATGTCGTCGCTATGACCGCCAATATCACCAGCTCAGTTCATACTGGCATGGACCTTGTATTCCCTGTCCACATAAGATTTATCCAGCTCAGTTCATACTGGCATGGACCTAGTATTCCCTGTCCACATAAAATTTACACATAGAATCCTTGGAGATTCTTCCCAACGTTGATAAAACCCGACATATTCGGCGGACAAAAGTTTATGAAAACAGATACGACTCATTTTTCACAGGCTGGACTCAGAGCTCGACTGATCGATTCGAAGTCAAGAACATTGCAAACGCCTTCTCGTGATCTCAAAGACCTTTTGCCGACAAAACAGAAAAGAAATCTCATGATTCTTATATGAGGCAGAATGAGTCTGATGCGAAATAACTTTTATTGAACACAAACGTGAGACTTTGATGTCGTCCAACTTCAATTACTTGAAGAAAAAAAATCGTGAGCTATGAAAGACATTTCCATTCGTTACAGTAAAACCTCACATGCAGGCCGACGTCCGTAAATAATTTTTTTTCTCTATATTCTTTGGAGCAAGGAAAAGTCAGCACTGCTTACGTCATACATTATTTAATGATTTTGTATCAACTACAGATATAAATAAATCCTGAAAGCGTCTTACAAAGAACGGTAATACCACCCTAAAATAAATATTCCTGGAAAACGCCGCGTTATGAAAAAAATCGCGTTATAGGAACCGCTGTTTCAATTGGAAGTAAGGAGTTAGGGGTGGAGATTTCAAATTCACGATCACAAATCTGATTTTTCTGCAGCAGTTAGGCACATAATTAAATCGAATGCATTATTTCGCTAGCGTTGTGGAAACAGCCAAATCTTGTTAATGCATTTTGTAAAAGCCAATTCGAGTTATGAGGACACGCGTTAAAAATGTTCAACGATTGTATTTTTAAAGATTTTCTTCACACTCACCGCTGTGTAAAACCTCAAATCTTACACGATTATATTTTAATGTGAGTTGCGTGTCCACCCACCCAACCTGTTTCAGGTTGAACACAAATTGTTTTTTAACGACTACTAACATTTATACAACTGCTCAAAATCATCGAGACTGGACATCGGACTCATTTTCATGGCTTCGCTCAAGCTGAAACAAGTTTGTGGCTGTCCATAACTTTGGGAGCTTCCTGTGGTAGCCTATCGCACAAAACACAACGCAACGAAATGTAGGTTAACATTTCCACGTTGGCTCGTGGGCTGATGTTCATATGACGAGGCGATAAGACCTGGAATATGTCTCTTCGGTTTACGTCTGTAAATCTGCGGACTAGTTCCGGTCTGTGACGCTGCTTCCTGTCATTACTGAGAGAGGCGGCAGTGGACGAGATAAGACGCGTCATTATCTGGCATGGACCATTTTCCTCTGAATCCGATAGTCTTGAAGAAAATCAGTTACCGCAGGCCTGTCCAGGTACAGTTGGACGAAGTTCGATCTTCGGACCGCCCTCTCGTCACATAAAAAAAACCCTTGCAATTTAATACCAATACAAAACTTAGTTAAAAATACTGTCAAAATCTAAAATGGTGGAAAATGACTACAAATATATAATATAAAAATTATATCGCTTTGTTTGATCGATTGTGATCCTGGCGTCTAAGATCACAATGAGCAACTATCAGACAGACTGCATGCTAGATACATTTGGCGTAATTACTAGAACTGCACTATGACAGAGACAAAAATTCCGCAAATATATTTCGGAAACAACTTAATACTAAGGTACTGGTACTACTCTCGTAATGGGGGTACCTGAAATATGGGGCCATGGGTAGTTGTCACCTTGCCAACTGGATAAACCAGCCCTGACAACGGAACATACTCTTTGTTTTAAAAACGCTCTGAAGCTGCGGTTATTCTGGGTGTCCGTGCTTTCTTTGCAGGTCAAACACTGTGACGGGGGTTCGAATTGCGTGTGGGGGTGAATGTTCAGCTTTCTTTGCTTTAAGGCAGGACTGACGCCGAAACAAATGGAAACAAGCAACAACCGACAAGCGACAGGCAATAGATGTCACTTACAAAAATATCGAGTACTTTCACGTCAACAGTTTACACCAGAATTACAGCGACGTGGCTTTTAAAATTATCGCTGTGACACGCGACAAGTGTCAAAAGCGATTTTTCTGTTATATCGATTATCGATCGATAAGATGGTTGTTTGTAGTGGCTTATTGCGTTATCCAAAGAATACCCAGAGCATCACAGTAGATAGTAATAAGATTACTGAAGAACAGCGGAATATTTATGCGATAAAAACTTCAGAAAATTTGTCGTCGACTGTCGCCATCTTCGACGCATGCGGACATCAGAAAATGGCAAGTGACTTCTTTCTTCTCAGTGCGATCACGGTCCAGATTAGTGGACACGAGAGAAACATCTGCTCAGAACCACTGTTGTAGAACAAATGCTGTATACAAATTATAATTTATAATTTTCAGAGATTTGTATAATATCGCCCTTCGCCCGCTATTTTCTCTTTAGCATGAACAAGCAGTCATCCAAGCAAAGCTGTCCACAGCCTCAATGATTATTGGACAATCGATACAAGAGAAAAGCCAAGGCTTTAATTCGGCTGTGAAACAAAAGATTTTGTGGGCAAACAAAATAAACTTTTCACAACCGCCACTATATCCGAAATTGTGTCTAAACCAACCAAATAACAAAGTGGCAACTGACTGTTACTTAGCCGGAAAAACAAAATTCTTCCTGTTTGGGACAACGGCGTTCTTTATCGAAATAACACCCTGCTTCTCTGACAATGTGATCATGACAGTAACATCCTCTTCCCTTGGAACTTATCCAAAATTTTGCATTAATTTCTCGTTTCCCCAATGCGTGCTGCATGCTCCTCCGACTGTTCTAATATTTTTATATCAACCGGTCTACAGGTTTCTATTTCAAATTATTAATTGCATTTGTAGAATCGAAAAACTTAAAGATCTTGAAGCAGGAAAGGGTGCATAGATCCAAGTCTGCAAGCTGGATAAAAAATAAAAATCCCTTAGAAGGTGTGACCGTACTGTTAAAACACCTCATGGAAAAAATCTGCGATGGCCGGGAATCAAACCCGGATCAGCTGAATGGAAAGTTTCTTTTGCTGCAAACTTCAGAATGCTGAGGCCTTTACTCCTGAAATTCGAACATCGAAGTACAAAATAGACTCAAAGTTGGAAATGCTTCATAATTCAATATCTTGAATCTCTGCGGCAGAGAGACACCACAGCGAACTGGCAAAGAAATTCGCATTCGACCATTAAGAGAGCGATGGTGCTGCACTCTTTAAATCTCGAGTCACTCCATGAAAACGCAATCAGCTTGTAATTGGTTCCCCAATCCAGTTTCACGATCAGAAATCCTCTCTGTCCGGCACTGACACGCAAATGAATTTAAAATCTGTTACATTAATTTGTTTTGAACTTATGGTTTTAAATTTTAATGTGATTTTTAGATTACAGGGGTGTCCCAAGTGTGAACTTCTGCGCTCAAAGCTGAGAATTCCAG
Organism: Zootermopsis nevadensis; assembly: GCF_000696155.1. Next base: position 619,556 of record NW_019059872.1, on the reverse strand, counting down.
TAGCGACATAAGACGACTAAACTGAGAATCATAACAACATATTCAAGAGAGATCAGAGAAAGGTATGAGTTAACTTCAGACTTCGGCGAATATGAAGGACACCGCTGGCGTATCGTAAGAATCAATTTCGGTTCAGTGAGAGAAGTCGGAAGGTCGCAGATCCACGTCCTTACATAGAAGCTGGGCCATCTTGGAGTGAAACTAAGTATTTCTAACACCACAACTTGGACAGAATGGATGCCTGAAAGACGTCGATTTTTTTTAGTCATCGGTTTGTGCCTTGAGAAATTCGCTTCGGATATAAAGTATTAATAAGTTAGATAGATTATGGAAATATTTATTCTATCAAATGTTGCCAATTGTGGAATTCATTTTTATTTATTAGCAGAATTCAAATCCTGGTCCGAGTGTTTAATTCTTCGGAAATCCACCTCGTACTCGGGTTCCGTAATCATTAATGACATCTGAGTGGATAACTGGGTAAATTATTTAATGACATATACAATCCACATTAAACAAAAGACTGGGAAATAATTATCAGAACTTGTGGAAGAAGGTTTACTTTATCAATCAGAAAAAGTTTCCGAATTCTTATGGTGTAACTACATTATATAGTTCTCCTTGGGGAAACTAATAAGTAATTGTTAAGATTATGAACAAATTACCAAACGTTATGGAAACCAAATGTGCTCAGAAGGCGATGATTTCAATCCAAAACCTGACGAAAGTCCTTAGGATGAATCTCACTGCTAATTATCATCGTTCCATCTAAATCCACGTGTTTATTCATAAAAAAAATGTTTGTACGTATTTCTCATCTCTCACAATTCGCCGCCCACTTCAACTGCTTTGATTTTGTCGCGCTAATACGCAGTGAAGCGAATAAGGTATATGTTCGTTAACAATTTTTCCAGTATCGTGTTACGTTCTCTCTCTTCGAGCATAATTTTCAACACAGTCATCTGTTCGCAACTCCCCTCAAATAACTGCGCATTCATTAATTTGAGGAACGAATTTCCAGTCATCAACAGAACAGGTAAAAAATATGGTTTTGTATGCTCTAAAGCCTACGTTCCAGGCGCTTCAGAGAATCGTAAGTTTCAAGAACCTATCTGTTAGTTTCTGTCTGCAAGTAGCAATGAACGGATTTCCATTAAATATTTTACTAGGAAATCTAATTAATACTTGTCGACGCATTCAACATTTGGTTAAAATCTAAAGGTGAGCTTCAATTAGTATATTGTCACTACGTTAGTATTTGTGCTGTAAGAGGTCAGCACAGGATATAAAGGACTTTAGCAAAAAAACTAATGTCCATCTAAAGCAAATGGACATGAAGATAACGAGACCCCCCCTAAAAAATACGAATTTTAAGACATTGCACAATTTACAAATTGCATATTCAACATATGGGACTCTGTAAGTGGATTGCCAAGTCACATATAGAATGTTAATCAATCTTAAATTCATTTATACCTCTGTATAGTTCTGTAATGTTGTTGTTTTCAGTATGTGTCGCAAGCTCATTCATTTTGACTTTCAGATGTTCCCCCTTTTTGTTCCCGAAACGTCTACTACCTTCACGTGGCACCTTGTTCAGATTATCTCCATTTATTTTGGCTCGGATCCTGTAATCATTGCAATCTAACTTGTTTCCTGTGAACTAATAGTTTTAAACATCATTCGTCGAACCATGACTTAAGCTGCTTCAATTCGTAATAACCTAGAATCTCCCTGGTAGAAAATTTTATATTCCTTCTCTTACATCATCATCTAAGTTCTTCCAGAGCTGGGAACCTGTTTGAAATTTTAACTTGATACATCAATGAGGCCATTCGCGAACCACATAAACACTTTAAAAATATAAATTTTTTATCTTTCCTCTATAAAGTTACCCGATTGGAACAGATCACTCCAAATCACAGGGCAAGTGCTTGGATGCATCTTAAAAGATTCAGGGTTTGGGCTCTATACATCTTGATCCGAATGGGGTCCAGCATTTTGCTTACGTAAACATGGCAATACAACTTTAGATTGAAACGGGGGAGGGGGGAATTCTTTACAAGCTAAGCGACTACTAGCTTCTTACGAGAGACTCTGCTCCATGAAGTCAGTTTCCTGTTTGATTAGTTACTTGCAACAAAATTATCATCATCATCATCATCACTGCTTTGTTCGTAAACGTAATTACGCTACGCAACATAAAACAAAATTATTGTTGAACTAAGGGACAATGTTTTCCATTATCCAAGCGCCCCTGCCATTCTATGAATGAGAATGAGGATAATGTAAATAAATTTAAATGGCCGCCATCAACGAAATTCCGTGCGCTCCAACCAGGACCTCCTCGCCGTCCGCGACATTTCCTTTTAGGACCAATTCCGACTTATTAAGGAATCAGAAACAGGCAATAGGAGAGGAATTTTGTGCACTGAATTTTCTTACGATGCATCTCCTAAGATTCTACAGATTTTTAGTGACAAACCACATGAATTAAACAAAATACGAGCAATAAAATCAATTCTGTTTCTTAATTTCCTAAAACAAAGTATATCATGAATCGTTTAAAGTCGAGAAGTGCACATATATACCAGCTACATTAACAATCAATAAAGCTGCATTTTTTATTTATGGGTTTTGTATGATTTTCACTGTAAACAGATATAACCACATGATTTTTGTAACAGTGAAGTGCTTTCTAACTTGTTAAATGTTATTCAGATAAGCTCAGTCATCACTGTTAAGTTAATTTAATATTACAGAGATTTAAAAAATCCAACCGTTTAATATTTAACACTGGCATTAGTATTTTTACTCCATTAACATATAACCTTATTCCATGACCCTTGTTCTTAAGTTATTTTTCATGGCTACATGATTTTGCTTAATTTGTCACCATAAAACATGTCTTAAACGAATCAGGCACAACCAACTTTTAAATACAAAATATGTACATCTTAATCTATCATACAGACTCTTAAAATTTACTACATTTTCATCAGTTATTTTGCGTGCGTCATGATTCATTTATCAATTCTTCAAAGCCCGGTAGAAAATACGCGTGCCACGTCCTATAACAATTATAATTCTTTGTGTTCTGGTCACTGAATATTTATGGCTTTGACATGCATCTCAGAATATACAGCGAGTATCTGCTTGACAGTATAAACCATCATCTTTCGAATGCAGAAGTGGTGTTCTATTTGATGTAAAAACTGAATTAATGACTATTACTCTGATGAGATTCATTTTCATACGGTTCATTCTGTACTGTAATTTAAATATTTATCATAATAGGCCTACACATTCACCCCTATTACTACCAATAGACTTCCTTCCACGCAACTCGTCGTTCAGGCTTTTATGGCCTCCAAAATTTCATTAATGTGTTTCACACAATCACTACGAGATGCACACATGGTCAAGGCTGCTAACATATATTTCTTTGTAAACATAACGTGATAATGCATAAATATTCCATTACATAGCCCTTAAAATAAGTTAATAATCCCCCTGATTATAAATAAAACTGATTAAGGACCACAGATTCAGCTGAAATTGTTTACTCAATTTAAATTATGTAACACGCTGATAGTAATTAACATCGTTGTGCGTGTAATTGCGAACAAAAGGCGAAAATATGTCCGGCCTGTGGCTTCCGTAAAACTGCGTCACGGACAGACTAGTTCAAACGTCAATGTCACCACCGGAAATTCTTGGATGTAGCCCACAACAGACAGACATTTCTGATTGAAGTGGTTGTCCCCATAATTTGAAGCGACTGCGTCGATTGATATTTTCAAATTGGATGTAGCCACATCATCAATCCGTCTTCTGCACAGCACAGCGTCTACTTTCGAGTGCAAGGCGAGCAGAATTTATCTCACATAAATTTACATCGACACGCCCTTCTGCACTCCAATGAACTTTCATTCACAGTTTCGTTCTGAATCTGTTTCAATTAACCTACTTAACACATGCGTTGTGTCAAGACTTTGTCGTGAAAAATTTCGAGGGACCTTCAGTTCGGCCGTAGGTTTACTATCGATTTGGAGACTGAGAAAATTACTGCATTAAATCGATCTGAAGAAAATAATGAATGAGGACACTAAGTTGATGAATCTGGCTCACATGGAAGCTACGAAGTCTCTAGCAAACTTCCGAGTCCGACGGTGAATCTCGTGTAACTAGTTGAGGCACTGTTAGGGTCTCAAGGAGGACTCACTTCATGGGAATAACTGGTTATTCAAAAAATCTCGTAAGATGTGGAGATGGGGTGTGTAAGTATAATTACGCTAAAATGTTATGGTTTATTTCAGAGTAATGTCTGGAAGTCGGTAGGCGACAACGGACGTAATTATTATACGACACAAATATATTTGTTATCTTTGTTAATATCACAAAACTTGCCGAGAATATGAGTATGAATCCGCAGGATTTAAAATTTGGAGACGGGAAACTGCCGCGAGAAGTTGGATTGTTGTCAGTGGTGAGGTCAAAATCATTCATGACCTCGAGGCGGGATTACAACTCACGACCTTATGACTTGAGGCCCAATGAACCCCATTTTAACGTCACAGTCTTCAGATTATTTAATTCTTGTAATTATTCCAAATTATTACTGATTCTATGCTTAAGTCCTTCATAAAGTTCAAATTCTTACCTTCAAATCTAGAAATCTTGTATCATTTTGAGACACGGCAGAATCTCCGAAATAAATTTTACTCACAGGCTAATAAGCACTTTGTTAAGCTATCATAAACATTAATTACCAATTAGTAATTAAATATTTAATGCAGCTCATAGTGAACAGTTTTACAATAACTCAACAAAGTGTGCAGTAACTATACAGTCTTTGAAGCGATGTCAATGAAACTGAAGTAGAATCAGCGGCCCACCTAAGAAAAACTCTACACGTTATCTAAGACAGGAACAGGAGTTTGTTTGTTTGTTTGTTTGTTTGAAGTAAAGGGACGATTTTCGGCAGATGTCATGCGAAAGCCTCGTCATTTTCGTTAAAACTGTCACGCACTTGTCTCTGCAATTTTTATCAATCGTTTGATCTGCACAAACGTATTTATGTGAAAGCTGGCCACCACAGCGACTACGTCAAACCAAGTAAATTGATTTGGCCATTGGTTTGTTTTGTCAGCCGCGCCACAGACTGTCGATTTATTGTTTGAAATTGCATCACAGTTTGGATTTTGGCCTGGGTCAGCAGGACAGGTCATAACAGTTAAGTTCAAACTTTTAATGCAAATAAACATCATCATTCAATTTATAGTTCATAAAAACCATAATTTTTAGAACAAAGAGTTCAAAGTATTTTGTCTTCCCGTCTGATTTATAGGAACCTAAAGATTAAAATATACAAAACAATAATCTTGCCTGATGTTTTGTATGGGTGCGAAACATGGTCTCGCACTCAGACGGAGGAACACAATTGCAGGTGTTTGAGAATCGGGTGTTGGGGAGGATATTTGGGCCTAGGAGAGAAGACGATGGGGTCTGGAGAAAACTGCATAATGACGAACTTAAAAATCTGTACTCCTCCCCTAATATTGTCAGGGTGATTAAGACGAGAATAATGAGATTGAAGGAGACTGGATTTTGTTGGCCCAGGACAGGGACCGGTGGAGGGCTTTGGTTAGTTTGGTGATGAACCTTCGGGTTCTGTAAGCCATCTGTTTGGTTGGGTCCACTATTTGGGAAGCCTGAGGGGAAGAGACCTCTGGGGAGACCTAGACGTAGATGGGAGGATAATCTCAGGCGGGATCTATGGGAGATAGGAGTTGAAGGAGACTGGGTCCGGTGGAGGGCTTTGGTTAGTTCGGCGATGAACCTTCGGGTTCAGTAAGCCATCTAGTTAGTTAGTTAGTTAGTTATTTAGAAGGCACCTGTGACCCTTCTGGACATGCTCTTCCGGCATTTTATTTAAAGCCAGAGAAAAACCTCGGTCAATGAAATCTCGTCAGTCGGCCGATGTCCAAAATACAAAGGAGAAATGGCAACAACTAATTAAGTTGCGCTATTCACGTGTCATGTGTGTTTATGGCCTCGTTTATTGTATTAAATGAAATTTCAAGTTATCGTTAATGGTCAGTCACAAATCGGGCTGGAGAAGTATTCACTAACACTAATTCCTTTAAGGCCAGTAATATTATGAAATAGTCCTTACGAATTTAAACATTTCGGCATGAAAATAAGGTTTTTACACGATGTAAACTGAGAGTACACGGGAACACATCACGTAGGAGGAAGCTTACATCATTTTGCAGTTTTTAATATTTATGGAAAAGTTTCCTGCTCCAAGCATCCCCACCGGACGCCACAGACGTTCGCTGAGAGCCACCCGGAAACGTGCCCGAAGCTCTCGAATTTAGAACAGAGCGGAGGCTGCATCGATGCAAACATTCAGATGTTATTGTCAAATCACAGACGGAATTCATAACACAGGCGTGGCAACATTCCGGACACTGGCCCTCTTGCTTTAAACAGTAGCCCCCGAGCGTAAGCCTCAAATGATTGGCTGTAGCTGGCTAAATAAATATTTAAAATCGCTTGTATCATTTGTGTTCACCCCTACAATTTTAATTCGTTAGAATTATGATGCCAGTCAGACGTGACCTACTGTTTAAGGACCACGTACGTTCCCGTAACAAATCTTTGACGTAAAGCAAATTAAAAATCACACTTTGGTCATTATTTGATGTGTGCTTTGAATGATGAGATAATTTTGCCAAATTCCCCGTCTGAAAAGCATCACCCCGCATTCGTGAGGACGCACTGGAGATAAAGCGAGCTAATCACCAGACCAGGTGACATCATATCGGTTGCCTGTCGAACGAGGGACACCTTCCACATGGCATTAGAAAATACAAAATCTGCCACTGTTATATGCAACTTGTAAACTAATTTGTTTGTGAGAGCCGCCACTGGTAATTATTCCACGTGAAAAAGCACCGGTTCTAATTTGGCGAAGTTTCATAAAAAGTGTCATCGTTACAGGCAATAATTTCCATTTCCCAATTTCTTTACGGACATCCTGCATTACTGCTAACGACCCTATCAAAGAGTTCGTTCCGAAGGGCGGAGTATAACGAATGAACATTACACCAAATTGCTACCTGGGACGCTGCTGGTTCATAGGCACAAAACGTGGTTACTCGCGGATGAAAATAGCGCACTCTCGCGCCTAAATCCCAGTTGGCAAGGCCTTAAAACAGTGACTTGGGCGTGTAATGTGACTGAAAGAAAGTTCGTGAACACAAAAAACATTATTTTGAGAGTAAAAGAGTGAAACAGAAAAGAAAAATGTGTCGTTGTGTACCAACACGATCCACACGTCATAGTAAACGAAGCGTTAAGCGAAAACACTGCAGTGAATTAGGCACAGTTACGTACTGGTGGATGGGGTACATTGGACGCTGCGAAAAGTATTTAATCGCCACATCTGGAAACATCTCGTTGTAGCTATAAGACGTATTATTACTTTTATAAACAATATGCATAATGTAAGATTTGAGGTTTTCACAGCGGTGAGTATGAAGATTTCCGTCTTCTGGGTTGCGCTGATGAACATCGCCCTGATGAATGAGGCAGTATGACCTCTGAAACGTTGGTTAACAGCGACCAGACTACACAGCGCAACAACCCAGAAGACAGCAATCTTCATACTCTGATGACGGAGGCAGTATGACCTCTGAAACGTTGGTTAACAGCGACCAGACTACACAGCGCAACAACCCAGAAGACAGCAATCTTCATACTCTGATGACGGAGGCAGTATGACCTCTGAAACGTTGGTTAACAGCGACCAGACTACACAGCGCAACAACCCAGAAGACAGCAATCTTCATACTCTGATGACGGAGGCAGTATGACCTCTGAAACGTTGGTTAACAGCGACCAGACTACACAGCGCAACAACCCAGAAGACAGCAATCTTCATACTCTGATGACGGAGGCAGTATGACCTCTGAAACGTTGGTTAACAGCGACCAGACTACACAGCGCAACAACCCAGAAGACAGCAATCTTCATACTCTGATGACGGAGGCAGTATGACCTCTGAAACGTTGGTTAACAGCGACCAGACTACACAGCGCAACAACCCAGAAGACAGCAATCTTCATACTCTGATGACGGAGGCAGTATGACCTCTGAAACGTTGGTTAACAGCGACCAGACTACACAGCGCAACAACCCAGAAGACAGCAATCTTCATACTCTGATGACGGAGGCAGTATGCCCTCTGAAACGTTGGTAAACATCGACCAGACTACAGAGCGCAACAACCCAGAAGACAGAAATCTTCAATATGCATAATGACTGTCTTCAACAAAAGGGCGATGTTTAATTCTTCATTCTAAAGCGTCATAATCCGCTACTTCTAACAATGAAATTCAGACTGCATAAGAAGTTTTTTAGACTTCTCGTAATATCGAAGACATTGAGTGAGTGGTCGCAACAACTACTGACTTACAACCAGACATATTTAAAAAAAGTCATTACAATTACAGACTGTATGGACTCGACCTCTGGATACTTAAAGGGGGTATTGAAAACTTCATCAAAATTTCATTCAGCACATTCACAACGACTGTGTGTGATCGTAAATCTTCAAAATGGGCAGCAATACACGGCGACGAAGCGCAGGTTTGATGACGTGAAACATTACCCAGAAGTCTCTCCAAGGTTTTTCATGGCACGTGGCCAAGATGCCTTTAGTGCCGCTGAGTACCGACACATTAGGTGAGATTCAGGTTCTCAAGGCGGCGACTACGAAGATGGCCGTCTTCTGGGATCTTGCGCCATGAAGTAAGATAAGACCGCCTACATTTCATCCCCTAACGTTTGGGCTTCAAAAAGTAATCAAATCTTATCGCAGAAATTGTCCGACGTTTCAGAAGTGCTCATCACCCTGATGATTGAGGCAGCAAGCACTTCCAAAACGTCAGCCATTTTATATGAAACTACACGGCGCAACATTCCAGAAGACATCCATCTTCTGACACATTAGTTTTACGCTAAGAGACTTGGTAGTGAATCCTTCTGGAAAACACCCAATGGGCAGACCAGGAAAGAGATGGAAAAATAATATGAAGATGGATCTTAGGGAGGTGGGCTGCAAGGATGGAAAATGGATGGAGCTGGCTCAGGATCGTGGACGGTGGCGGGCTTTGGTGTTTGACCTACGGTTTCTGCTACCAGGGAGTTAGTTTATTATCTGACATTAAAAATGAAGTCCTCATTACTAAACACTAATTTTCTGTTATTTCCTTACTCAGTTATCGCAAATTATGAACGCCACAAAGTTTTTACCAGAATTGGTATTAAGAAAATCTATCAATTCCACGAACTACACACTCAGTCCATCCGACAAAATATAAAGTTACGCGAAATGCAAATAGTGTGTAGAACACGTTAGTTAGTCAAATTAAAACGTAACACTACATTTGTATTTTATGCATAATGCAAAGTAAATACATGCAGAAACAGCAGCAATTCAAAGTGTTTATACTCCGGTGTTCAAAATTACACCGGAAACGTAGTGATATGTTATCAAACATCAGGGAATTAGCATCCAGTCTGACGCACATAAACGTCGGCTCTGTGTATTTCATCCCCTGCTCCTTGTGCGGTTAAACAAAGCCCTTGGCTGTTTTACCCTGAAATAGGCCTACACTTATAATTCAAACCGCGCGCAGGCGAGCATTTGTTTCACAATTTCAAACCATTTATCTATAAATGGTTTGGAATGCGCTTATGCGCGCCTAAAGAACGAAAGTCCTGTCTCGTTGTTCGAAACTTAAAAAATGCCTCGTCCATATTCGTAATGAGCAGAATGACCTACGTTACATATTTATTCAACTACTGCATAAATGCGTCATGAATGTAATTTGAATCAGAATATCAGTTTTGCATGCCGACAATAAAACTACTGTAAGAGTCGTGCAATTAGAGGCTCCATACAAAAATACGAAATGCTTTTAATACTTGTAAATGATGGAATTTCATCAACGTACACGTAATTTGTGATTTAATTAGGGGGTCTAATTCGAAACTCGACCGATACCAGATGGTTTCTTCTGTCTCTGTAGATTATGTATTTGGTATGTATAAACGTACTTTGAACATAAAAAGTTATTCTAAGAACTTAAACAAAGACATCTGCACAGAATAAACAAGAATTCTATAAGTATTGTTTATCTATTTTGGGATTTCTGTGTCAGCACCACACACACACACGTCAAAACGATTATCGATCTCATTTCAAACACTGGACAACATTTGCGTGTCACTGATTCACAAATATATGGAATGTAAATTTTTATTTTATATAGATTTTGTGAGTATATCAAATCTAAAACTTCTTGACGATAGTGAAGAGTCAATTGAATAAAAATTTACTTGGATATTATCAATGGTCAAGTGGGCCCACTTGACCATTGATAATATCCAAGTAAATTTTTATTCAATAGATTTTGTGAGGCTTTGAAGATTTTGAAAACTTCAGTCATTTTGAATACGAACTCGGTAACAAACCATAGAAAAATAAATCCCACTCCTAAGTCAGTGAGTGATAAGCAATGCATGAAGAATTTTAGTCGAAACAATGAATGGAAAATAACCTAACCTAACCTTGAAGCAAATATAATGATATTAAAGTAGATATTAAATGTGAAAATGCCGGACTCATCTGGTACATGTGGGCTATTTTGAGCAGGATAATGACCCTTCGTGTTTTCGAAAAGTCGAGAATATCTTGACCACTAAGAGTTTCTCAAAATGTTTTCCGTGGAATTAGCAGTTATTAAATTTCTTCTTACTTGTGACTCACAGTTGTAATCAATATTATGAATCATATGAATAAATCTGTGAAAAGAACACATAAGTAACTGAAGTGAGAAAATTGGTTAATTTTAAAACCACGTGGCTTCCACTGCGAAAGACGCCATAGTAAAGTTCCTACTTTGTGACTTCAGAAACTCTGAGTGTGTGGGTCCTCGAATTAAATACTACGAGACGTCCACAAAGGACTTTTTCTGTTGAAATAAAACTCATCTGTGACACTTGGTCTCTGATTTTATAGGTGTATACAGTTTCTGTGAAACACAGATTATAAAAATTGGAAAATACTGGCAATTATCGAAACTGCGCCAACCCTCGCACCCCTGAGAAGGCGGCGTGGCTCCCCTCACGACCTGAGGCCCGGGCCGAACGTACGTCTCTTCTGTAATGCTGTTTGACGCGAGGCGTCCGGAGGCGCGGGTCTAATGCAATTAATGAGCCCCCGAGTTCAGCATCCGAGCTCTCTTAAGGGAACCTAATCTCTTAAGAAAGTGTGGAGCGCAAAGGAAAACAAAAAATAGCGCCCTATCTGCAGAAATATAACAGAGTTATGTGTGTCCAAATCGCATTTCGCAATAAAACTGAGATTCTGTCGCAACCCACAGCCTTCCTAGCATCGTAAATAAGCAAGGACAAAAAGGTAAAATAGTTCCCGTCATTTATTTAGATTTGCTTTCAGGGCATCCTACAGAGTATTTCTTTAAATTAACACTAAATCACACACTTGAACACAGACTAAGAGAACTAATGCAGCCGACTTATTCCTTGTCAACCAAAAGTAAACGCTACTTAAAATAAAAAATGTCAAGTACCGGATTTTTTTCAAGTATGGGGCGCTTGTGTTTATTGGTTCGTGCCCGCAACAGCAGGATCACAGAATTTCAAGCAAAGGTTAAATTGAAACGAAAGCTTCAGAATTTTTGAGTACTGCATTTTAAATCAGCAAGTGAATGTTAAAATTAACATTCGTTTACTGACGTGTTCCGACTCCGAAATGTACGTATTCTGACCGTTTCTTCCTTCGCCTACCAATTTATTTGCTCCAAGTACCGTCGTCCCAAGCCTGTCTTGGTAAATGAGATTGCTCAATTCGTTCTGCATGTTACAGCGATTGCTGGAAGAGCTGTTGAATCTTTTAGTGTAAATTGCAAGCTCTCCAGTTCTTAACTTTTACTTCCAAGGCCAAACAGCGCACTACGGATCTAACAAATTTCATCGACGTGTCTGCTTTTCGTTTGCCTTTGTCATTATAAGTACGCCACTGATATTAAGTAATGTGGCCTCTCAATCTGTCCCTTTCAATCTCCCTCGCATTCTTTGGCACGTAGGGTCAAATTCTGAAACCCTCCACCGCATGTCTCCTTCAAAAACAAGTTGTATTTCATTTCCAAAGAGATTATACCCTGACAATTGTTACTTTATTTCATTAACTTATTTATTTATCCTCGACCGATAAGTTTTGTGGCACTGAAGCGTCCTTACTGTAGATTTTTGCTGTTGATATCATTTTATTTAATTTATGTAAATATTTATTTATTTATTTATTTTTTCGCAATTAATATCTGACCGCCAGCACACTGTTGAAAGAATTCGTGGAGAATGACTTTAAACACACTGGGGCAATCCCCACTTCACACCACAAACCCGTAACAAACTTTACCCCTCATTCCCCGCAATCCGCCACTGACGTTAACAGAATATGGCGACTGTTTCCTCCGGGTCTGCGACCACAAATCCGTGAACGCCTGAACTCAAAGACAGGCCTTCATAGGCTCTACGTAAGCGGATGAGTCAGAGATTCAGCCGACTGTAAACCATGCAAAATCAAATGCGTTACACAGGAGATAGCGCGGAAGAGAATGTCGATTATAAGTACACTACACACAAACAACAAATCGTGACTGACACGTACGAGAAACAGAAACTTTTCCACCTGCCCAATGAACAGCTGGCTCCAGCAACGCCAAGCGTACTAACTACCATCTATTTATTTTAAAAATATTGGGACGACTAGCATCGAACTCGGGAACGTATAAATACTAGGCCAGTTGGTTAAAAACTGATATGTGATTCTGGGGTTACTGTTTCAATTGCATGTTTGATAAAAAAATAAACAAAGTGTAAAACGGAGGACTTGAGGTTTTCAGGAGGTGAGTCTGAAGATGGCCGGAGGAATTAACGAAAAGTTTATATTAGTACTTAAGGCTTACATTCATTTGGGTCTGGGCAATTTACGTGCGCTCTTCACGAGAAAGTGTCATGCGAGTTCCGCGTGATCACAGTTTCCATTAACCTGCAATTCCTTCGTTGGAAAATTAATTTCCACAATAAACGATTTCCCCAAAGGACCTCTGGACGCGGTTTTTCAAAGCCTGCATTAGTTAAATGAAAGAATGATTCGTACTACATTTTCATATGAGAAGAGGTTTTTTCAGAAGATTCTGTCACATTCTTCCGGTATCAAATATTCACTAATCGGACACTGGAACGGCCAAAATACTGAGCCTCCATTCCTGAAAACAATCTCAGATCACCTAGAGGTAGCTAAAAATTGAAGCTGTCTTTGTTTCATTTGACTTAAATACGTCTATTTACGTTCTTTTGTAACCGAGAATTTAAAATGAGCATCAAACATGAGTTTCGTATCTTACACTTCGCAAAATGAAGCTCTGTGATTGAACACCGTGTAACTCCTAATACCTTTAAAGCTGTATGGCGTGTGTTTAAAATCACATACGAAATTGCGAAGGCACGAGGTGATGTTCTCCCCTGAAAACTACATATCCAGTGAAGAATATAAGTTAGGTGCTCCAATAAGCAAAGCTGTCAATAATAAATGAAGTCTAAAATTAAGTATATCTCTACGGAGATGGTAAGATTGCAGAGAGAGGTAATTCATCACACTTGGCACTTCAATTTCTGTGCACTATTTCTTATGAAAGATGAAAAGTTCAACTTATATTGTTCTCATGTTTGTACTGAAAAAAATTACAGACGGGGGTTTCTAAATACAAATTCCGTGTTTCTAAAAGATCAGTCCTGAGGAATGAGATAAAAATTTGATCTTTAAGACTGATTCGCCGTTACTGATTGTTAAGTCTGAGGAGCCTTAAGACTTTGAATTAGTAAATGTAAACTTGTCTCATAGTGCGTAGGAGACAATTTATACCTAAGAGGGATAGAGAAAAATACGTAATGAGAAGGTCCTTAATTTTCAGTTGTCAGGGCATGTAGAGCGCATGGTGGAGATAAGAAGTGCCTACGTAATTTTGTCTGGAAAATCTGAAGTACACAGATCACCCCGAAGACACTGGTGTACATGGGAGGATAATATTAAAATGAATCATTTGCCAATAGGGCTTGAGAGCATGTACTGGATTCCTCTCACTCAGGATATGGACCTGTGGTTGGCTTTTGAGACCATGGTAATGAACTTTCGGGTTTCATAAAGAAGATGACGGATTTCATGACTAGACGAGCGTACTAACAGGTTGTTAAGATGTCTGCCCTATGGAGTTACTAATTTACAATTAAAGATGCTTGTAACTATTGGAAAACGACACATGGATCTGTGGTACGTCGAATAGAAAACTACACGCAAACTATCTTTCCTTCTCTCTTGCACGCCGAAAGCATCACCGAGAGGGAAATATTATAATTAAGGAAACTGATTTGGTACATTCGAATTATGAAACTCAGGCACTAGAAATAAGTGCAAATCCTTACTACTGCAAGTGTTGACGATTTCTGCAAAGCTTCTGTTACTAATGTAAACGAACGGATGATTACTCTCGGATTGCGCGAAAGAAAGTTTTACCGGTAAAATCGTCGATGACAAGGGAAGGAGGTGAAAGTTCCAAAGTTAAGGGCGAAGTATAATTATTATATTACTTGGAATATAATTTGTTAAAATTATTACTAAAGTTCAAACCGTGAAAACAGCTAAGAATATTTCTAAAAGTCGATAAGCACAATGTAAAAACTTTCCAAAAATAGCTTTTTTCCGTTGTACTTTTGAAATTTTACCCTTCTATTCTGGCACCAGGTAAAATATCCTCGAAAAGCGCTCTAGTGGATAAGCCCCTTTTTGCATTCACCAGGGAATTAGGAGCCACTAAATTTCTGTCCACTTTGTCCTTTGCTCGTCAAGAATGTTTTCTAATATGTCAATGGGCGAACATGCGTACCGACGCCATTCTGCAGACTGATTTACTACATCTGCGTAACGTTCAGTGCGTACGACTTCAAGAAGAAGAACATGAATATTTGATAGACCTCCCCCCTCCCACCGCTTCTGTGCAGCGAAGCCAATATCTATAGATTTCCGTGGGCGACATTCGCCCGCATCGGGGAAAGAAAAAGAAGAAGAAGAACTTGATGTTTGCTCTTGTAAGCAAGAGGTAAGTCGATCGGTGGAACTTACCACTCTGAGCTGCATTCTTACAGCAGAATCACACACTGAGATCAGACCAGGTTAAATAAGGTCGCACAAAACCCAAGATTTTATCACTCTCAGTTGCAAGGAATCGAAGAATGTTCTGACCAACCCCCTCACCAAGTTTTATACTCTTAGTGAGAGCAATTAGATCATGAGTTGTAGGTTATTCGTGTTTTAGATTAAGTAAGGGTTTCTCTAGAATTTTGTTTACGAAATACAATTCCCGTAGCACCAATTAATAATATTTATTTGTAATTTAAACACATTTTTCCCGTGCAATACTTCTACACCATAAACAAAGTCTCCTAATCGCCTTTGCAGAAAATGTGTCTGATTTAAAACTAGCGTACCACATGAGAGAAAACCATCTTCGAATGATACTGTTTATTAGATAACGAAGTGACAATAAAGCTCTGAACGCCCTTTGGGCGGGATAATTTAAATTCAACAAATTGGCCTACGCTGAATGATAAACGCTCCTAAAGAGAATTTGAATCTTGACCTTTCCAAATACAGCCAATGACTGGGTGCCCACTAGATGTTATAACAATTTGAACACGCGCATAATATCGATCTATTTAATTATGATCCATTTGGCTTCCAGTTCTGAACTTGTTTCTGGATGCATATTGGACCATCGTCAGACAAATCTGCCCGAAAACAAAGGAACTTAATCTCAGTTAAAGATTTCATCTTCCATCCGAAAAATTGTAGTCATTCTGCCATTCGCTTTATCTCTCCCCTCTAATCTTGTACTTCCATTCCATTTGCGCTGTTAAAACTCTCAGATGTCGAGCATTTCTTCACCGAAGCAGCTTAGCAGAGTACTTTTGTCTCGTTCGCCTTATTTCCTGGTATTTTATAATGAAACCGATCTTTTCATGAAACATGCTCAGCTGCGATGCAAAAACAAAAAAGTACGAATGTTGTAGTCTACTCTGAGAACGCAGCTTACTTTACCATTTCCCTTTTTTTATATATTTCCGTAGAGATTTAACGTTAACTTAATGCGGGTAACAAATGTAGTGTTTTTTTCTCTTTTTTAGCCTGGATTCAGGCGGAACAGTTCCACGCTTCTTCCGTCATGTCAGAATGACGCAAAACGCGTAAATTCGCTTCACGGTTGCGTTGTCAAGGAAATTTGAATAAGCAACGACTGAATTTTGTATTTTTTTTTTAAACTGACCTTGAATCTTGATACCGATATAACCACCGTATGTAAAACGACTACTTTACCGACTGAGTTCTAGTTTGAATAAACTTTTTACAAAATACAATAAACGCAACGATATGAAATAAAATCACAGGGTGAGTCAATTAGAATTACATCATAGGGAGACACCAATCTTTGTTGATGAAGGTAACGCGACGAGAAACAGTAATTATCACACCTAATTAGATCCTCAGTCGATAATGATAATACTTCTACATTGTATACAGACATTTAATTTTAATTTTAAATAATGAACAGTAAATAGTTCTCCATTCCCTCTCATATGTGAATGTGATTTTCCGGATGTGGACAAAATCAACGTACTTTTCGTGCAATAAATCCTACCCGGAAGTGGTGTGAGCTTGCATCTGGCGTCAGAACGTCAGTCATTTGTAATCCGCTTGTAGGCCCATTTGTCTTACTTGGTATTTCCCTAACTTACGTTAATTACAACGATTTATACCAGATGTATTTTTAATACAGACACCACCACGTCTCCCTAATCTGAAGAGAAAACATTAATTAATGTTAATGACGTTTCAGAGAACTGGCAGACGGTTCGACAGCAAAACGAAGGCGAACATCGGACTTCCCTTCGACGTCCTTCTCCGGTTGCACACGAGCCGGTAGTGCAACAGACTGCCGTTGATGAGGGGATAACAGGAAAGTTCATATATTTCATCTTTTACATGAAAACGTTATTAAAATACTCATTGGCTCTTCTGCGTAAAAAATAGTCCCCCTTCAAGGCAATTGCAGTTTGAGCCCATGATTTCAAGATGACACACAAGATCAAGGACTCGTATCAAAATACATTTGTCAGGAAGGACATTGTGACTTTTGAGGAAACAGTAAGAGCTAATGAAGTGTTTGAAGAAAATTTTTTCAAGAATCCCAAATAATTTCTCTCGAACTAGAATGCGAGATGGAACGAATATGTGCATCAATTTAGGAAATAAATAGACATTTACGTCTTCCAAAGCCATTACAGACATCACGTGAGTTTTAAGAAATTATCACCAGGGATGTAACCCCAGTCAAGCAAAGTCACCACCTGAACACCTTTCATGAAACTTGTGATCTAACTATGTAGAAACTGGAAAATACAATTCTACATTAAAAAGTTGCAGCGAAGTGTCGACACCTAATATTTTAGCCAAAACGCCAGAGGATTATCCACTGGTACACTACAAATTAGGAGCACATGGTTTCATTTGGCGAGCAAACTTCTAAGGAACACATAACATGCCGCCGCACTCTCAAACGTAAACAAACAAACAGTCTACGGGGTGACCATGAAAGTATATTAAAGCCCCTCGGAGTCTCCGTTACATAAAACAAACTTAATGACATCCACCTCAAATAACAAATCACAAATAACGATGAAGTTAACTTAAGGTCGATTAACAAAGTCGACTCGTCTCAACGCTTGTTCGATCTCCGAGTCCATGACAGAATTAACTGGGTCCGTGGTAGAAGCTTTGGGCTTCTGGACATCTTACAAAAGATCACATGTTTACATAGCCATAGCCCTTTTAAAGCCAAATATCCGAATTCACATTTTGTGTGACTGGTATATACGAACGTTATATGCTTTCCATATATATATACAACTGTGTGGCTTATCTACTATTTCGGCAACCGTTCTCCGCTAATTTTCAAATTTTCCGACGTTCCTTGCTTATCCTCTGCGACAGGAGATGAAATTTCGTAGAAATTGTACACCTGGCCACTGGCCATTGCTGCCATTTTGAAGAGATTAAGCAATTTATTTCCACAAAACACTCGGCACAAGTCACCGACACTGCAAAGGTTTTCAAACAGTTTTTATCATCAGATTCTAAAACGGTCGCAGGACAGAAATAATATTAAAAAGTAAAGCAGTCCCGCTACACGCCATGTAGGTCGCTCGGGGGAGGCGGAGGGTGACTACGACAGAATTACACAGAATTCCTAATGAACAACCCTTAGAATTTCTGAAACAAACTACAGCAACTCCTTTGTTCTGACTGTACCAGAGACAGATTGCCCTTAACAGTTTGCATCTTGTCTAATTTGGATACGTAGCTGGCGGGCGATACGTCTTGGCACCGAGTTCCATCTGGACTACGAAACTTCTCGTCCAGTACAGCCTAAGTCACGCTTCAACCCGTGTTGCTAGCAAGAAAACGCAATGCCTCTGAATCAATCTTCTCCGTGTTGATTAATACCAGAAGGTCTCTCATATTTGTTTATTCATCAAGGCTCGCCTGTAAAGGCACGAGCCGACAAACTTGTTAACATATCTACAGATTAATCCGCTGGACGTTTTGCATATCAGAAAACGATAAATCATGCGTTTATATAACTTCCGGAGCAAAACCCTTCTTAAGAAGTTACCTCACCTATTCAAAATTACCTCTTACTTCAAATATATTTGTGATTTCATGTTTATTATAATTAAGAGTTTGGTGATTTATTGAGACCGGAGGCAGGCTTGCTCTGAGAATTTATTTCAGTTTTCAATAGGATGTGCGTATGTTATGAATTATATGTTAAGTTGAGTCACATACAAATTATATTCCTACCTTAGAATCTCTTGTATTAACTTGAAACACAAAAATACACTGCATTTGTAGCAATTTCCCATTCTATAATATTTATTTCCCGTCCGGAGTGGGACAACACAGAACGGATGAAATAACCAGCAAATTAATAAATCAATGGCAGCAGCTGGGAACTGCTCTGTACCTCATAACTCAGGCTGGAGTCCAAAGGGGAGTTATTTTCTTGTCATTTCACAGAATGTGTTTTCACATTAGTACGCTATTCCTATCTGTTTAGCTTTCAAAGCACTGACATCATAAGTAGTACTGACAGAAAAATATTTACAGTCAAGGCACATCACGCGACAATTCAAAAGGCGGCGATCGCCTAGTAAATATTCAAAAGTTGGCACTACTGACCTGACATACTATTTTATACACAACTGATTGTGAATGTAAGTTTTTCGTGGAGACAATAACGTCGCATATTCTTTAAGATAGCCGCGGTGGTCTAGCGGTTAGAACGTTGGCCTTGTAATCCTGGGGTCTCGGGTTCGAATTTATAACTTGTGTTGGGCAAGGCCGTGGTCTAGGCAACACGGAGTTTTCCTCCGTGGCATCCCAACAATTACTCCATTCACACACAGAAGAAGGCAATGGCAAACCACTTCTGGATCATCTGCCAAGAACGTATATGAACAGGTCCCAGTCCGAGAAGAGAAAAGGATGGAAGGATCCTGTTCATATGGACCTGTCGTCAGACAGAACACTAAATAATAATAAAATTCTTTAAGACCCACACATTCGACGAAACATGAAAATGGATTAAACCTGCAACACGTGTTTCCGAAACGTCGAAAACCACGCTCAAGATCTTATTGCTTCATTCGATACCCCGTTTAAGCGTTTCTCTGAGTCTTCAAAAGTGGCGCGTATGTAATTTAAGTAGCGTCGATGTTCATCTTCCGGGTTGTAAAGTCGTATGAACTTGCAAGTATAAGCCAGCATTTAAGACAAACGCACTGTCATCATCTTCAGGGCTAACAACTGGAATACAGATACGCTTACTATATATATAGGTCTACATGAAATTATCTGAATACCTTTATTATTAGTATTATTATTTAAATGAGAGTTGGCATCGAACGGAGAGCGAAATAATTGCTACCGATCCGTTTATGATCGATCGATCGATCGATCGATCGACATGCTGACCCAAATGTACTCAATTAAGATCCACTACAGCGCTGACAGCATCGTTTCAGTCCAGGTCTACTGAGTCGTCAATGAATTCAGCTTTTTTTTCGCAAAATGACGTGACTCCGGGCTTCTGCAGCTTTTGTTTTGATATAGCTTCGCTCTTCGGTCTGAAACCGAGGGACTCCCAAAAATAAACAGGAAGTGATATGATGATAAAGTTTATTCTACTTCAATTGTTTATAAAAAAATTGTTATCTTTCTTTTACAAGTTCAACAATTTTTATTTACTTGTATCGTATTCTGGGAAGTGTTACGTCACATAATGGTAAACTAATTTTTTAAAACCCTATTGCTATTATGTTTTTGAAAAATACATTTAAAGTCTTGATACAGTTAATATAACTCATTTTTCACATATTTAATATATTCGGAGTAGACGTCAGACCAAAGATCCTACATTATCACAAGGATTTTCGGGGCATTTTGTTCGGTTTCTTAAAGCGTCTTGACACATAAGTACGGGTCACTGCCGGCTTTCGCCACGTTTTCAGACGAATTGTTACAAGAAGAAATCTATTTTTCGGCGTCCTAATATTTTAGAAGCGAGTCTTACATACCATAAACCATTTACTCACGAAAATTCAATCAAGACTACAACAAGTTTAACGCAGATCAGAAATCAAATTAAAACCTGCTACTTAATGACTACGTTAATGAGAAAAAAAGACTGCAAATGATAACGTCAGGGTAAGTCGTGACGCTTAATTTTCTGAAAATATTTCCAGAATCGAATGAGATGGTAAGATGATCAGGAACAGTGAACAGGCGACGATTTGGAAGGCGACGGTCGTCGACTACTTGCCTGCAAAGACTGAGGAAAACACAGAAGTAACTAGGACTGTCAAAGGACCAGGATTTTTGTGTGAACGCTGACAGTTCTCACGTGGAAGACACACGGAAATGTGATGGGTGGATTCATGAAAATTTTAGTGGTGGAGGCCAAAGTGAAGACGATTGAACTAAACTGGCAAAGACGAGGACGCAATGAGAAGTTTCCTAAAGACGCACTGAATCTTCGGTTCGACAACCTTGAAGTCAATTGAGTAGACAGAAAATCAATCAATCAATCAATCAATCTGAGGAAATGTCCACTCATGTTCTACAGAAGTTAGGCCTACGTCAACGACCGTAAGGGATGGCTTAAACACCACCAAAATTAATACGCATTGACAATGACAGGAACGCATTCTGATAATCACAACGTGTGGTATATGACGTTGGTTATAAAGTCAATGATTCAGATATCTGGAGGAAAAATGGCGCCGAAACCGGTAGGTACACAAGGAAACCTTAATGAAGTCAGAGGGCCTCGGGTCATTGTTCTCGAACAGAGGAACAGCACATAGAATGAAACTAGTCGATAAATGATGAACGGCAAGGGAAAAGGGGAAAATACTTGCAAATTTGGTCAGAGATGTAAGCTCCTATGAAACCCTGTTAGAGCATAAAGTGACTTCTCTGAACGAACATGGCACTGAATTGAGTAATATGAGAGGGTTTAGCTTTAAACCAATTCTCTCTGCGTTACTGTAAGTACGCAGAGCACACGCTAGGCTGTATACAAACCTTTACAAGGGTTGGATGCTACGGCGTGAAGCGAAATGATGAGGGATGTAACACAAAGAAGGGGGTGGGGGAGGGGAACAGGATGTGAGAAAATGTTCTTCCCCCTTCGTCTCTTATATTTTGCGGTCTCTACAAAGACAACGCTGTCTCTTTTTTTCGGATGCGGTTCTGAGTAGCTTAAAGGAAATAAACTCTGACAATAATAAAGGCCAGTCCGTAAAACGACGGGCGCATCACTTACGTGACACTTATTACCACAAAACCATGAAATATAGAAAGGAACAGGGTAACATTTCGACAAGTTCGAATGACGTGGGCAGAACATCAATATCTGTGCAACCCAGTTCGATAAATTGAATTTACCTCGTCACTGCGTTTCTGGCCACGACCAATGCACCCCTAAAAGCGAAGCCAATAGAATCGTAGAACCACAACCTAACCTAACCTAACCACAACCTAACCTAACCTAACCACAACCTAACCTAACCTAACCACAACCTAACCTAACCTAACCACAACCTAACCTAACGTGTTACTAATTTTGCTTCATTGACGTTCTTTATGCACGTCGCCCTACCCAAATGTCATCTTCCCTTCGAAAATGATTCTAGATACATTTTTCTTACTACAGCGATGCTGTTCGATCATGTGTCTGTGGAAACGCGAATTCACAGACCATTTGTCCACAAGCAAGATGCTTCATGAGTGAATATTTAGCATCGATGGAATGGCACTTAACACGGGAAACCGAAGGACTCGGAGAGAAATCTGACCCAGTGCCACTTTGCCCACTACAAATTCCACATGGACTGACCTGGGTGCGAACACAGACTTCCGAGATGAGAAGCCGGAGGCGACTAATAGCCTGAGCTACGTGCCGACCCATTTAAAAAAGATGTTACTACAAAAGCCAGACTCCATCGGTAACTTTCTTCCACTCAGCTGCAATTCGCCAGTAAAATTTCTTATAATTTTGGATCGCTTTCATGAAATTTTCGGCGACATTTTAAAAGGTAAGACGAAACTAACTGCCACAAAACAGTTGATCAAATGTGTGAATAAATACAAGGGCACTGCCACGCACACATAAGAACCTACTAACAGATTTATCAAAATCAGTTATTGATATTTTATTTAAAACCAAAGAAAGAATTTTAAACTGAGGCCGGTGAGGAGAGGGGGGGGGCCGCTTGCTAAAAGTTATGTAACTCCAAAATGACGTGAATAGAAATTTCAGCCGGGGTCTTGTTAAGTGTCGCTCTTATTGTTTGTTTTGTGACTAACGACTTGTGAGTTCGGAATTCTGCCATGTTGAATTTCCTGTCTAGAAGGGAAGACAAATTAGCTCATTATAATTTCCAAATCAATTCTGTCAATAACCGCTTGTCCAGATTTTGGAAATATTTTCCGTTCGGTGCAAACGGACACGAAAAGAGGTGGGTATGAGGCGAAGGAAATTCTGGACGCCGAAGTCCTGGAAGGCAGATGTCAGACTTTGAACTCCAGCCGCGGAAGTCTAAGGGCAAGGATTCCGGTCGTATTTGAAGTAAATTACCAGATTGGTTTCGTCCTCGGATACAGACCTTAAAATAGGAAATAAACATTGCCAAACCATTCAGGAACAAAAAAAAGTCACTATTATTTTTAACTTCGTGTTAGAAAACTTTGTTCTGGTGTCAGAAAAGATTTTCAATAAAAGTGTTCCAATCGTGAATATGGTGTTACAGGACTGAGAATAAACAAAGAAAAAAATTAAATAACATACTCTTTGCCGAGTTCAGTGACTCATTCGAGAATAAAGTCGATCTGTGAGTAGTCGAGAAGTGACGCACGAGATACGGACTGGGATTACCCACACGCATTAAAATGCTATTGAAATAATCGAATGAGACGCGAACCACATTTATGAACGCTCGACGAGGGGAGGGGGGATGTCGATTTTGGTAATCCAGTAGCATTAACACGCAAAACATTCGAATCTATTATCAATTATCAGCTTTCTTTGACACTTTAATTATACCGAATTTCAAAATTTTGAATCAGAGTGCATTAGACTAATTGAAAATTAAGAGGATTTGTTCGTCTGCAGTTTCCAGTATTCCTATTAAGGGTACCGGGGTTGATCCCCACACACACAACAGTGAACCAAACTGACGTGCGTCGTACAACGTATTATTTGCAAAACACGAACAGGCCTGAGTGCAAACACTGACATCGTGTTCGGGAATTCCCAAGTTTACATTTTATTCTCGAGCGTGGCTGCTGACTGTATTAATGATCTTCTTCAGTCTCTCCAGATAATTGCCGAGTTCGTGCCTGAATTTATACAATGGCCGCTTCCTTCCATATCCTTCACAACTGAATGTTCATTGAAAATTCAACTACATATGCCTATGATTTTAAGAACTGAAAACGTATTTGAAATAAAATATTAATGCGGTAAATTCATATTTAAATCATTTTCAACATGGCTATTAGATGGCTGAGACAGCTGTACCTTCCCGGAAGGTCTTTGGCCTCTTAAATCATGAGATAAAATACTGTGTTTGTGTGTAGGTACATAGGATTCCTCCAAACACGATATTGGAACATTTGGGTTCTACTCGTATGATGGGTGGGAAAATTTTATGACTGCCTGAGCGACTGTCAGCTTCTGTAGTAGGACTCTGCTCTATGCAGGTACTTCATGGGCGTGGTCATAAAACATGGAAAGAATTAGCAAACTTTCACAGAACTGAGACGAATATTTAAAATCTGTTTTGAGAAGATACTAAAATGTTCCAGTGAACAAAAAATTGTACCACACAGGATCCTCGTCAGTGACTCATTCGAGAATAAAGTCGATCTGTGAGTAGTCGAGAAGTGACGCACGAGATACGGACTGGGATTACCCACACGCATTAAAATGCTATTGAAATAATCGAATGAGACGCGAACCACATTTATGAACGCTCGACGAGGGGAGGGGGGATGTCGATTTTGGTAATCCAGTAGCATTAACACGCAAAACATTCGAATCTATTATCAATTATCAGCTTTCTTTGACACTTTAATTATACCGAATTTCAAAATTTTGAATCAGAGTGCATTAGACTAATTGAAAATTAAGAGGATTTGTTCGTCTGCAGTTTCCAGTATTCCTATTAAGGGTACCGGGGTTGATCCCCACACACACAACAGTGAACCAAACTGACGTGCGTCGTACAACGTATTATTTGCAAAACACGAACAGGCCTGAGTGCAAACACTGACATCGTGTTCGGGATTTCCCAAGTTTACATTTTATTCTCGAGCGTGGCTGCTGACTGTATTAATGATCTTCTTCAGTCTCTCCAGATAATTGCCGAGTTCGTGCCTGAATTTATACAATGGCCGCTTCCTTCCATATCCTTCACAACTGAATGTTCATTGAAAATTCAACTACATATGCCTATGATTTTAAGAACTGAAAACGTATTTAAATAAAATATTAATGCGGTAAATGCATATTTAAATCATTTTCAACATGGTTATTAGATGGCTGAGACAGCTGTACCTTCCCGGAAGGTCTAAAGCCTCTTAAATCATGAGATAAAAATACTGTGTTTGTGTGTAGGTACATAGGATTCCTCCAAACACGATATTGGAACATTTGGGTTCTACTCCTATGATGGGTGGGAAAATTTTATGACTGCCTGAGCGACTGTCAGCTTCTGTAGTAGGACTCTGCTCTATGCAGGTACTTCATGGGCGTGGTCATAAAACATGGAAAGAATTAGCAAACTTTCACAGAACTGAGACGAATATTTAAAATCTGTTTTGAGAAGATACTAAAATGTTCCAGTGAACAAAAAATTGTACCACACAGGATCCTCGAATTCATGAGGTAAAATGCGATCCATGACGCAAACCGATTTACGCCGAATCGCTTTCGAATGAGGTCAGCAGCGTCGAGTCGGTTTGAAATCTGGCTTAAGACGTTCCTTGACGTGAGTTCCCTGTACTATTCTTTTCGTTTATTTTCCAGCTTTTCCTCAGTCGTATTGATTATTATGAGTTTTGTAACGTCCTGCAAATTCCTCCACCCGAGTCGAAGTGCCCTCTTCAGTAACTCGTTCTTAAACATGTACCCTCTAGGCGGAAACTGTCTGCGCACACAAATGCAAACCTCTCCGTAACTTCACTTAAAGACCAACTTAAAAAATAAGTAATTAAATAAAACTGATGTTGCAGAACACCAAAGGCACTTAAATGAAAGGATAATTATTGACTAAAATCTGTATTGATAGAGAATAACGAAATTCAATGACACTGATCTACCTTCGGGTGTAGCAATGACACGGTTGATTTATAAATATACATTTACTGTACTGTTAAGAGCGAATATTATATTAAAAATTAAAAGAGGTATTAAATATATTTCCGAATGTAATAAGCATAAACTAAATGTGCCATTTTGCCTTTCTCTCACAGGGAGTATAAATGAAACTCCGGTCCAGCCACACACAACAGCTGATTTAAAAACACAAATAAAGCTTACGAAGTGTGGTAGTCATCGCGTCATCCACTTGAGTATAAGCAGATATCTGAAGAATGTAATTATTTATTAAATAAATAATACAATTTCAACATTACTTAATTTCTTTACCCGTAATGTTCTGCGAAAGTTACGGAACACCCTGTAGCAGAGCGTTTTAAACATTTTTTTACGGATTCGTTTTTTGATGTATTTGAGCCGTGGCTGCCAACTTTGAAACCCGAAACGGACACGCACCGATTGGTATTCAAGGGTTCGTGTTACACCGTTGGTAATAATCGTTCTTTAATTTTTCCCACATTTATTACGCGTCAGGGCATTCAATTACACGTATGACAGTTGGAAATTTGAAGTTATATAAATAATTATAAACATCATATATTTTATTTCAACGCCAAAATTCCAAGTACTTTATAAGCCTGCATAAACCGAGCCACAATCTCGTGTTCTCAGAGTCCCTACGTCTTCGTAACTGAGGTCTGTTCAAGCAGATGCATGGCTATTAGAGTGGTGATGACATCTTCCGCACTGCTCATTAACCTTATTACAAGTCGGTCAACACAGTCCATAATCAGTCCATTATATCAGAGTTAAAAGTATTATAATCTATACAAATGTGTATTTGTCTATGCCTTGCATGTTTTTTGGACTAAAGGCACCAAATGTTTTATCTTTTACGTCTTGTCAATGTCGTCTTGAACTCTTATGACAGAAATTCGCAAAGTAGAGGGGACCTTTATTGTCAAAATACCTCAGCCGGAATAGATGGACGCAATACATTAGTTGTTTTTTAATATGAACTACGTCCAGAAATGTTACATATTCAAGTTGTTGATATAACATCCAAAAATCTCGTCGATTGCGAGACGTCGGTAAATTCTACATGAATCAGAGTTTATTGTGTCCCATTACAATCCTAAACGCATTTAATTCACAATCTTCTGTGTAATCGGTCACTAACCAATACCATGAGAGATCATACATGCGTTCATATTATTCATTCATGTGTTTAATTCTATCCCATCCTGAAAAATAAACGAACAGCTGACATCTACCGCCGATTCTACGCGGCGTCGCAACCGAGAAAGATAAAAATCGAGAGTAACGCAAAGTCTGGACAAGTTTATAAGCGAGTTTCAAAATACATGTTACGCGGTTAATCACCTTGTAAGCCCGAATCTTATCTGACATTGCATGATGTGATATATCAAGGCCTAAGGTAGCAATCTACATAACTTCTAAAACTGAAATAGTATTTACACATCTGAATTGTGGAAACAGTCCGTGTAATTCGAATAAAGATCAAATTTATTCCAAATTTTAATTTTCTTAAAACGACAATACTCGATGATGTACTTTAATAATGTCACCTGTAATTCGTAATTCCTCCTTCATTACAAAAAAATGTCCGCACATTTAGCTGCATTTGTTTAATGTTAAAACTACAAACGTTCCGATTTACACTTTTAATTGCGACCTCAGATCTGGTCTATATCAAAATAGACATTTTATATTCTTTCATCTAAAGATCATACTAGACAAATGTTCTGTACGTTTAGTAATAATTATTCGCAATTTTCGCAAATATTTATTAATGGAGTAAAACGCAGAAGTCCCTGCGACTTGCGTGCATGGTCTCATTCTTCAGTTTTTCAGCTGCTGAATTACGAGTGCAGCCGATCTTTCGCCAGATGTCATTCCGGACAGGTCGGCCAAGTCTTACCTGCAAAGAAAAGAGGAAATCTTAGTGAGGCAATAATTAAAGATAGAACACAAAACACCCCCTGCCCCAAAAAGTCTTAATGGACAGGCACTTCTGTAACGCTGAGTTTGATGTTGAAATTATAAAAAAATTATAATTAAATAAACAGAAATACAACACGTGATCAATAAAGTAAATGTTCGTATATTCTCAGTCAATAATTCATTACTTATGTGTGTTCTGTCAGGACATAAATTATGCGTGGGCTTACACGTTCCTACAACATCAGATTACATAATATCCAACGTTGCATTTCTTCCTTTGACAGTAAAACAGAATTGTGTGTTTTACTGTACTATTCTCTCGAGTGACGGTAATTCTGAATAAAATATACGAATTGTGAATACAATCGAATGTTACTTTGGTTGTGCGTTTACAATTAATATAAGACACGCCCTGCAACGCGCGGTCGCTGAAATCGCCACGAAAGAAAGCGTTGCACTTCTCTTGCACAGCCTGGTACCTCACTGACTGACCTGTTTGCACGAAAGGGCCCAAAGTTTCTGAAAGCGTAGCAGAACCCCCCCCCCTTCTTCTCTGACAACCCACGGACGCAAGGTCGACGGTTGAATGAAAAGCTTTCGCGTTCATGCCGGTACATACAAACGTAGTTTGAACTTTAAAATTGCGTCTGGACCTTTACAAGCAACCTACACAGTCTTGTTCAAATACGAAATGTAATCCATTAACCGTTGTGGAGGCGACGAACACGACATGAGCCAACGTCATAAAAGAAAGTACTTTTAATAAATGCAAATAGTTGTTTTCTTGAATTAATTCATATTTATTCGCATCGTGAAGGATTCCCCAAACATCACTCAACCCGAATGTGTAGGCGTACCACAACGCACCCAAAGCACGCCATAAAACAATAACCTGATCGATTTAACTGCAGATGTTTACAGCTTATAATAATATCCAATTTAATATCATCCTGTAATCAGTAACCACGAGGCACATTTTCTTGAAGCTTTGCAAGGATGCAATTTCATACACATCTCTCGCTTCTAACTGTCTGCAACATTTATCTCATCTTCAATCCATCACCACTTCAACAATATTTAGGGTACAGTATTATTCATGTAATTCTCCCCACTTTCGTGTTTCTTCATCGTTCTTACTTTCCTCAGGCACTCTCGGCCTGTTTTTCTTCATACAGCGGGTAAAAAGTCTACTTTTTGGATAAGTCAGACCTCAGAATTTCAGAGAGGACATGAGCTGAAAAAATATCATGAGACAAACGGAAAAAAAATCTCGCGATCTGCGACTGCCATCCCAAATTCTGGCGAGTGTTCTTATAATCGGAGCATCAACGAGACGGTCATGCAATGTGGCGCAATGCGCCAATATGGAGCCATGAATTTTAAGGCACAGTTTGACTGCATGAATAATGAAAGTATTCTGCCCTAGAATATGATCCAAATGCGGCATCCACGGTCGATTAATCTGGCGGTGATTAATGAACATGATACTTGAATTCTCATGTCAGTCAATGCAAATGAAGCATTGACGCTGCCAGTTGCTTTGCTAAATCCGCATTTTATACAGGCGGATCTCCGCCAACACCCAGACTTTATCAGACAAAAGAAACGCGGATCTTACAAGGCTTCCAAAACCCTTAAAGATAAAAAAAGTAAATTTCTGTCTGCAATGAACGAAGGTAGCGCACTGACACAAGTCACTGCCTTCTAAACAGTACTCATCCGCAATAATCAATTTCAAAACCTTGGAGCTCACTTTCTACATCTGGCCTGGAACTATGTCCCATGCATACGAATAAGATTTGATTCTGTAATTTACAGAGCCACTACATAATAATAATTTCACTTCCGATAATACACCTAAATTGCTCGGCGGATGAGAAATTATTTGAATTAAAGTTTACAATATTAAATCCGATGCACATTAATATAATTAGAACTGCGTGTACTTAAGTAAATATGAATGCAAGTCCTAATCGAATCCATGTGTTTGAACTCACGTTCAAACAAAAAGTGGTCTTTAGACAGTATTCGAGAATTAATGTCAATTTCTATGTTACGAATAATAACATTTCTACCGTAGAAAATCAACACTTTCATGTGGCTCCCTGTATTCGTCATCCTAAGACGTTTTTTTAACGAAATACGTATTTTAATTATTCTTGTTGTCAAGTTTTAACAAACAGCAAACTAAAAGGTATATTTTTTCTGACACAAGACAACGAGAAACCTAAAATAAATAGTCTATATTTATTATAAAAAATAAATCATTTGTTTATTTAAACCCGTATTTGATATTTTGCAACGTAATAAAAAGTTCTGTGAAGAACTGGTCCAGTTCAAATTTAAATTACATTAATTTCTAATTCGGTCAAAACAGGCGCTTATAATGGCGTCTATTATGAGAAACAAGTTACTCGTTTTTTGCTCACGGCTGTAGGTTACACGAAAACTGCCCAACTTAAAGCTCAATGGATTACCAAGACTCAGGGTCGTATAAGTCAATAATAACCTTCATAAGGCGAACACTTACTGGGAACTTAAAATTTATCCTCTGTTTTGCAAAGCTTTCGCCTGTGAGGAGGGAGGGGGGGGGGTTCAGTGTCATGCACGAAGGCCATGTGATTAATTAAAGAATTCAGCATCTTAGCAAGATCATGAATGGAGGCGGACCTATTGATTTGCAGAATTCTTCTCCACATTCAAGAGAAAGCTTAAAACACGCGAGTCAAACCCAGCTGCTTAATTTCGCATTTTACTTGGCACAGGGATATTAAAATATTTTAAAGATAACAAGCACTCCACATTCATCTGACTCCCTGACAATTGATGCAGAATTCTGAATCTCGTAAGTAGCGATAATGGGAGACAGACCGAACAGATGAAAGAGATATTCCAATAACTAAAATATTTTAAACAGTTGACTGTCGCCAAGATGTTTCTGAAGTTAAGTAGCCTTCACAATTTACTTACGTTATTCGAATGAATTAATTATTTAGTAAGCTTTGTAGTTTCTACTTCGTAGCATTTAGCCGTTCGCCCAATCAATCAATCAATCAATCACGTGGCTAGTTTCTTAGTGTTACGCGTGAAATGACGTCACTCGTAAAGGCTGTGTAAAAAACAGAGCCTAACCTTCGGCTAGCAAACACCTGCAGGCACGTAACAGATGCAGCTCTGTAAAATGAAATATATTACATTGGAACAGAGGAGTAAAAGAGAATAACCATAACATGTAATAGTTTGGATTTTATGCGCATTAACAAAGCAACGAGCGAAGCATACATAACAAACATTTCCATACCAGTCGGTCCAGATGTTACCAAAAGTATGACAAACACAAGTGAACGCACCCAATGATCGACTAGAATTCAAACTATGCGTTAACTCAATGAAGCCAGGATTATAGCGGCAAAAGCCACGACAAGCCGTCACTGTATTCTAAAATAAATCCCGCAAAATAAAAGGATTTGCGACATTTTATGACTCAGAGCACACGCAAAAATACAAACACGTTTTAGACGTCAGCACATAATTGCATAAACACACAGGTTTTCTTTATATATGTAGTCAAGGGCTCATCGTTCATGTTAGCCACATTACCCGGGCTAACACGGTTAACATAAACGTTCTGATAATCCGTGAATAAATAAAACAGGCAGTTCGAGATTCAGCAGCCCCAGAGAAACCCTGGCATTCATGAAATTTCTGGAATTTCTCGACGTTCCCAAAGGAAGCTTAAGACAGGTCGAGAAGAGACTCTCAGCTCAAAGAATGTCCTTAGGGCTGTCTGACATTGTCCAGTACAAGGAATTCTGAATTCCGCTAAGCTTTGAGATTAAAATTACATAATTTCCGAAAATAATAAAGTAAGTTAAAATAAGTAAAATCTTAATCATCTTAATGGAACTAATCAGTGACCCTAAACGTGCGTGAGGTACTCTGTGTTTGCAGCTGTAAGTGCCGAGTGACGTGATCTCCCTTTCAGACTTGTTTTCCTCAATTATATTCATTCGTTCCATCGCATCACACACTTCAAAGAACTTTAATGTGTATTTATAGTGAACAAATGGGCATGCATCCACGCTATATCTGCTCCCAACTACAGTGTATAAAACATACGAACGCACGCATCAAATACAGCGTTTCAGTGAACACTCCTCAGTTTTGTATTGTTAGTCCAGAATTCGAATCAAATTTCACTGAGCCGATAATATGCCCTCAGTTTCTCCTCCTTCCCCCCAGTCCACAGAGGCAAACAAACAGGCTACGAAAGCTTCGGTCCACTTCGTTCCAATTTCAGCTTCATAATGACCCCTCCCTCAAACGCTACGCAGAATTGTATGTGAGCGTGCGTCATTTTACAAACGAAGAATTTCAACTCAAGTATGTGATTAAAACACGATATCTTGATCTAAGATTTATTTGTTTCATAAGGTGACCTTCCTCACACGATTATGTCCCACATAAAACCCTTTTTTTTTTATTAACGTGAGGTAAAATTCATTAAAGTTGCGTGCCTCTGGGACTGCATGTAGCACGCAGTTCTTGGTTAGCATTCAAGTAGGTTCCAGTTCGTGCTGACCGCTTTGTCTCATGTTACTATCACTTGCAAAATT
Organism: Zootermopsis nevadensis; assembly: GCF_000696155.1. The sequence goes on along the minus strand of NW_019059872.1, from coordinate 586,822 downwards.
AAAACGCACGAAAATATGAGTCAGCGTGGCTGACTGTCAACCGCGAATCTGGCCGGCAGCCTCTCGAATGCGTCCGATGATTTAAAACTGAGGCGGCCGATCGACATAAAAGGGTTAACAAAGCATTTGAAGACTCAGGTAAACTAAAGGTGCTATATTTCCATGTTCACATCTTCGCTTCTAGTTTAAGACGAGTACATACGTCAATTGCCGGATACTTGTTATGAACATTCATGCCAAGTTTCTCATATTTTGATTATCACACAATTGTTACGCTTTAGTTAGAAAAAACAATCCAGTTAAACTGTGACGTAATTAGACACGTGGCAAGGAAATTTTCTCTGTTACAGAAACGTCGGGTTTTGAAGGCGGCAGATGTGCTACTGTAGTCTCTGAATTCTTTAAAATTCACACGAATAAGTGGTAATGGTTTTGGGTTTGCGCATGTAGACTTAGTTCACTCATGCAGCCAAATGTTTGTTATCAGTTCGATGTTACTAAGAAACAGGGCCCCAACAGATCTTCATAATTAGACTTTCTGAACGTCTGTTACAACGGTGTACTTTAAAGTGTCAAACAAAATACAATTTGAAAATTAATGATGTTTCGGTTTGTGGTGGCCATGGTAGAGCGAACAGGGAGAGGTTGGAGGTGGTATATAGTTTGCGCTCATAACTAGCAAAATAATTATCATGCAAATTAAAACGACTACAATCCATATCGGCCCCACAATTAATTGGGAGTCACATACATGGCTGCAATTAATAAATAATATATACGATTCATTGTTCGTATTATTATGGTTGTAAATTTCAGTAGGCCGAAAATTAAGTTAAATTCTTTCGTGCGTGGAGAATAAAAGAAAACACAAATCAGCGTTTTAACGGGCTTGTGCATATGCAATCATTTAATATCGGACTGATTATTTTGTTGATGATGTTTGGAGAGTTCATTTTACTTCAATTTTCTGAAGATTATTTTCATAACCTGAAACTTCTGTACCTCACAGAGTTTGTCCAATCTTATTACTTATAATTCTTACGCTGTTTCATACGTAATCTGTTGATAAGCATCTAATTCCTTTTTCATGTTCAACTTTCCTACACCTCGCATGAACTGCACTGCATTGTGTCGGCCTTTTGTAATTGGAATGTGCTTCCCTGTTTGGGAAAATGGACTGGCAGAGACACAAACAAACAAACAAATGGATTATACGTGGTTTTATTTTCATTTTAAGACTTACGTATGGGTCGAAACCATGGCCGCTTCTCTGCGTCTATATGCTAACAACATAATATAGACCTAATCTTAACTAGAATCGGGTCCCCGACCATCGCCATTATTTGTGAAGTAAAATTACTTTAATACAATGACAAACCAATTAACCAAAAATATGAGGCGAGCCGAATCCCGAAAGTTGGTTATTTCAAATATATCTGAGATAACGTCTAATATGGCTGCAGTATTTTACCTATGTCTGGCGTCATCTCTTGCATTTAAGTGACATCATTTCTTGTTGTGGAGAACAGTTAGATGAAATGGAGTACATGGAAAACAGAAGAATAATTCTGGAGATTTCTCAAACACAAATCAGTTACTAACAAATATATAACAATCTGTTATCCGAGTGAAACTGAACTGATTTGTTTATTTATTTATTTATTTAACGATGCTCTTTCAGTATCTCAGACTGTACAGCGTCGAATGAGAAGATGTTGGATGTAAAAGGAAGCGGTCGTGGCCTACTTAAAAGTGGTTTCACTCGTGAAATATAAGTTTTTACATTAATTATATACACATACATATCAAATCTACGATGGTTAATACATAAACGTCATAAGTGTCACCCTTTTCATTACACGCCCGACTTCCAGGCAAAATTATTGGCGAGGAGGTGGATACATTTGTCTCCTTGAATTTATGCAAAGGAAGAAAAGTCTCTGGTTATTCGTAGGGCGTTCCTGGGTATAATGCAATGAAAAACTGCTAGAAATTTTGTGTAGGAAAACAGCTATCGGCCTGTATTCTTCTGCAGTTACCCCAAAGCTCTTGTGTTGCAAGCTTCGCCCTCAAGAACTTTCCACCCTTGTTTCTCCCCTACTTTTGTCTTGATTTCATGCCTGCCCTGTCGCCAACTACACGAGAGCCCCCCGCCCCAAATTATCAAGCTTCGCTGTGTCAAGATTTCAATCCTCACGGCGGCAACTAATTAGAAGACGCGGACCTTACCCCCTTCTCCAGGTACTTATAAAATGTCGTGACAAAGACTTCATTATACAAAAAACTTCAACTTGGTATAGAACCAGCAGACAAACTCAGCATTTCCTTATAAACAGAACAAAATTACTGAGCCGACTTGGTTAGAAAATACATTTCAGGACATATGAAAAATAATAAGTTGGTTGTTTTACTTCATAACACGACTACTCACTAAATGAGGGAGGTATTAATTGGTGGGGTTAGGAAAATGGAAGCTGGAAGGTCACATGGGCAGTGTTTTTGAAAAAGAAGGAGGAAATTAGATGACACACACATCATTTTAAATTGTAGTCGAACTGCAGGTTAGATGATGAATAAGAAATCGTAGAATTATCAGTGAGATGTTATCATTAAGAAAATTATTGTATGGAAGTACAGATTATTTTCAGAGCGAATTTATTAAAATTTACGTAGGAAATAACGGTGTGATGTGAAAATCGCTTGATTCATTTTTGCTATAAATAAGGCAGATTTGATAGTAGGGAATTTATAACTTGTTAGTACCCGTCTTAAAACACAAGCTTTAAGAAACCTTATACCAGACGATATATAATTTCAAGGATTAGAAGTATGCTTTGAAGGATCAAAGAAACAGACAACTCGGCCTAGGCCTGCATATTAATTTCTTTATCTCCAGGTCCTGAATATGTAGGCATTAACCCCGAAATTCAAAGTTCAGCTTTCCCACGGTTTGATATGATGAGGACAGTAGAATCATAAATCTGACAGTTACTTCTGACTGTAAAAAAAATCAGGGCGTCTGCCTTCCATTTACCTTTGCACTTACATTTAAAATTTTCTTGTTTGGGCAAATTGTTCAAATAATACGAGTGAAAAATTAAATCCACGTCTGTGTTAAGTAATTACTTTTACACACAAACAACTGTATAGGCCTACAAACACATACACACACGAAGAGAAGAGTTCTGGTGGCCAAAGTGGGAACTATCGCACAAGACGAATTTAATGTCTCTAAATGCCCTATGCAAAAAAACGCATGATGGTTTTTGTTTTTGTGTTCCGGTACAGAAATCACTTTCCGAGTTTGTTCGCCATAATGCGTTAAAGAATGAGATGTATCAGAGTCTGCAACATGAACATGAATATCTGAAACACTTTTCACGGTGTCCCCTGGAACAAAAGCGAATTCGTACGTCCTCGCGTTCTGAAAATTCTTCTTTGATTTGACGACATGCAAACCGGATTTGACGAAAAAGCCGTTCCCTCGAGCGTTGACGGAGGGGACATGAAGTTAAAGCCGATTGTGAGCTTTACTTAGCATCACTTAGCACCGACGTTGCTGCTGCTATGATAGCAGAGTGATTTTGTCAGGACTTCGAAACCCACTGCGTAAAGAGTGGCTTAATTATATTCAATTTTGCTACATATCAGACACAAAACTTCACTTCCAAAGGTTAAAATTAAGTGCTATAACATTATATATAGAGAGAGACCTAAAGTAAAACATCGGAAAATATCTGTCAGAATTTGAGAATTCTTTTCGGAAAAAAAAATTATCTTTGTTGTAAAAATTTTCTTTCAAGAAAAGAACCACTGTATTTTCTGGGCACCTTCAAACCTAATTATCGAATTGTAACAAATATACAAATTTTCCTTGGCTCTCAATGAAAAAGGTTTCTTGCTATTACCACTTTTATAAATAACATTTAACAATTTTTGGACACCACAATGTATAATTTTCGAAATGAACAAGGTTTCTTCCCTGACTGTCGCTCCAAGGAAACATATTTTGTGTTTGCCGTTCTCTTGTACGACCTGCCATGTCGGTTATTACTATTCGACGCACTTGTTTCAAATTATCTTTTAACAACTCCAAGGAAACATATTTTGTGTTTGCCATGTCGGTTAAACGCGTAGTTTTATTACTTTTCGACGCACTTGTTTCTAATTATCTTTTAACAGCGAATCTACAATTTTTCCTGGGTTATCTCTGAACAAAGACTCTCGTTTGTGATTAACATTCCTTCCTTTTGGAGAAAAGGCTTTTGAAAATTCCACTGCCCAATTTTCGACACAGAAAAATCGATAATATTTTCTGGGTTGCCGCTCAAAGATGATTTTTTTTTTTAAATTCGCTGTTTTCTGTACAATGCAAAAATTCGGGGAAATTCGCCCGGATTTTCTACATTAGTGAGCATAATTTTTGAAAAAGAAATGACCATAATTTTAACTGGGTTGTCTCTACAGGAGACAAACGTTTGTTATTTACTGCGTTTCTACTTCGCACTGTTCATTAGAAACGCGCTCTTTTGTAGTTTGCTTTCGACACCCCTGACACATTTCCAGAGGTTGTCTTTCCAAAACAAAATTTTTTTATCATTTACCGCCTTCTTTTAAGAAGCAAGAATATAGACACTTTACCTTTTGTTCAGTTCCGAGTGTGTGGATCTCCGCATCCACAAAATAAATATGCGGCGGAGGTTCGCATGGCGTCGAAATATTTCTCCGGCAATAAAACTATTAATAAGAGACGTCCATTATATGAGAGAGCGATATGAATTGTGGAGGGTTTCCAGTTACACGGAATTTCCGAGAGTAAATTAATTTAATCAAGGGTCCGCCTGTTAAATGGAAGACGTTTCCTCTGATATGGCCCCATACGCTCGCAAATCACGGCGCACAGACTCAGTGCTGCATTAATGTATGTGGCGTTGACCGGCGTGACATCTAGGGTTTAAAACGCAAACGTTAATACAGAACGAGAATTTAAAGTAAATAAATCGAGATATTTGTAAAGGAAATCTCTGATTACTTGTGGAGGAAATTTGCTGAGTAAAATTAAGTCCACGCTGTTATAACCTGCTCAACGACAGCTGGCCAAAACTCTGTGAAGAAAGTCAAAACGCACATTTCCATAACATAATCAGGGGTATACAAGAGCAGATCATCACAATGGTGACGGTCTATGTCGCAAAATTAACATAGGTCCATTAATCTCGAGAGCATGACATAACATAAATACTCTTCAGTAAGTGATACTGACTCCTTGCGTATTTAAGAATGGACACAGGTCATATCCTCCTCAACACCTGCAATCTGTGTTCCTCCCTCAGAGTGAGAGACCATGTTTCGCACCCATACAAAACAACAGGCAAGATTATTGTTTTGTATATTTTAATCTTTAGGTTCCTACAAATCAGACGGGAAGACAAAATACTTTGAACTCTATTACATTTATATTATTAAAAATGGTCCTTATACGTATAAAGCTGTTAAATCAACTGTGACATTGGGACGTGGCCACAGACCACTTAACTGTACCGTATCATTGTCAGAGGTGTGGGGGGGGGGGGGGGGGGGGGGCGAACATACGTAAGCAGATGGACGCACGAAGGAAAACAGAAGTTATGGTCCAGTTAGTATCGGCGCTTCATGGGTTATGAGATAGAAACTGTGTACCCCTGTTCTGAATCTTTCGTTAAGAGGGACAAACTAAACTGAAATTCTAACAAACAGAATCGCCATGTAAACTAAAAGGGCAGATTAACACTTTGGATGCTTATATTCTTTCATCAATAATCCCGAAGAAAGTACACTAGACGAATTAGCTCTAATTACGATGGTACAGAAAAGGTATCTTACCAGAGAGGGAACTTATGTTTACCACCTGTCAGAACGTAACTTCCACCCGTGTCAAAGCTGAAATGGTTCACTTAAATGGTAGCCCACGTGCACAACGGTCATCGATGACGCAACTGAAGAACGACAACGAAGCTCTTGACATTCGAACACGGGACCTGCAGAGTTAACTCAGCTTAAGTTCTAACTCCAAGTTACTGAATTTAGTCTACTCAAGGTTCATCGCCAACGAAGTTCACTCGAGAATCTTCAAGAGAGCCTTCTTCCGCTCCGCAAATAAGCTCGCAGGCTTTTTACAATTCTGAGACGCAGAAGAAGGGAAAACCAGCGGCTTTATACGCCCCTACGCCGTTAACAGGAGTTATAAATATATGAAACCACTGATTAGGGATCGCACCTCGTACTTCGTTCCCAGTTGTGGCTAAAAGAGTTAGGACCGTGTGTCTATTTACGTAATGTCTTGAACCTGTTGTGACTACGTGTGATATTAAAAATTAATTCCGAGAGGAGCTGCAACCAATGTCATTAGCACGTGATATGTACCACGAGGAAGACGAGATTCAACTCGTAAGAGCATTATCTCATGTATTTCTTTATGAAGAGGACTTTCCCCCCTCTATCAATAATTCTGGGGTGTGGCCACAATGTCTATCTGATGGTTCCATTTTACGTGAAATTCAATTCAGATCAGATTAACTCCTCTGAGAGGTCTGCTGTTGACCTCCATTAAAATGTCTTTTGTATCTGCCTTGAGTAGTCATAATGGTGACCGGGGGTTGGAGGGTGGGGGGTGGAAATCGATATCAAGCTAATAGCGGCTTTTAGCCTAAGCAACGAAAATATAGACCCCATCTTAATAACTAATGCTGCTTAGACATTTATTATGAAAATGTTAGAGGCTTGAAACGTAATATGTTGATGTGTGTGATGGCGTCTGTCTGATTTCGGGTTTTCGGAAGTGCTTGCTGCCTCCCTGACCAGGGTCTGAGGTACAAGGGGCAGGCTGGACCACAGCCTAACCGCGGGTAGGGGTAAATATAGACGAAAATGCAGCTTGTGGAATGAGGAAATAAACATAAGAAAGGGAAATGGAAGAAACAAGGAATAAAAAAATAGAAACAAAAGAAATACCGGGCACCACGGATAAAGGTCTGATAAGGCAGGTTGAGTAGAAGCAGCCCTTATCAGATGTCGGACCTGCAAACGCGTTTCCGTGGAATTCGCTTTGTGTAGCTTTGTATTAATTAAAGTTTACTTTCTCTCTTTTATTCTATATTTTTCTTCATTCTATTTGATTTCCTTACGTTATTGTTTCCTATCCCTATTCAACACATCGCATTTTATTGCATATTCGCATGGTTTTATCTCCTCCCCCCCCCCCCCCCCAAGAGACCAGGTGGATCCCAGAAGTATTCCAATTGGCTCTTATTTTGCGAGTCCTCCAGCTTCTACCAGCCTTCTGCCTTGTCCGACCTGCTCCTACATCTCGACCGAGGTATTCGCACGTTGCCTGCTTATCGCCCTGATAATGTCAGTAGTAAACACATTTACTCTTTAATGTATTTTTCCTTTTTATTTATTTTATTCCCCTGTACTGAATCTGTGACTGAGTTAGTGTTTGAAAATTGAAAACTGGATTAGACTGAAATATTTTCACATCTTCTCAAGAGATGTCTTTGCCTCGTCCCGAGACTCACTGCATAATAGTTCTGGAAAATGTACGTATCATCTTCTATACCGACATGAACTAGGCCTTGATACGTTTCCTCGAGGTGATCAGTGTGGCCGTGTTACATAGCGAAATGGCTGAATGTTTGCCATGAATGTTCTTTAAAAATTCTGAAATTACCGTAATAAGCTTTCAGTTTAATTAATGATAATTCAATGGTTTAAGTAAATCAACGGATACAGGTGTCAATTATAGAATCATCAAACGTAGTTGTAATAAATGTAAATGTAATCAATCTAAACACTTTGTAGCACGGAGAAAGTGTCATCAAACGTGACTTTGCCAAAAATGTCGAGAAATCTACACCTGTAATTTTCATTAATGTTGTATCTGGCCCAATTGCCGTATCTTAATGCATTACTCAACCTGAAAGTTGAACATTATATAATATTCCGGGCTCATGACACCAATAGCAATATTGTTTTTATTTTCACACAATCACTGAGGACATATTCTATGTCTAAGAGTTCATTACACAGCATTAAAAAAGTTTATAAACTAGGAAATTCAACTTCAGGAACGGCCGTCTTCTGCAGTCCCACGCTGGCATGTTTACATCCCGAAGGACAACCGATTTTTTCGCGTGATGACTCCAGAGGATCGAACAGAAGGCGAGCTGCATGCTCAGTACTGTACAGCTTGGGTTATCAGTAAATGAAGCAGGGTTTCCCTAGTCAGACGGGACACTCGTCACAAGTTTCCCCCTGCGCCACAATTACTAGTATCACGTGCTCTGTGTATTAACCTGTTTGTCCTTGGGATTTCGATATATTTTTCTGATTCTTTCATCTCTACAAGTCTTGTTAAACTAACGCGTTCCTGGACATGTGTAAGGACTTGTTAAGTATGCATCTCAGTTGACGTCGGTAAACTAGGATCCGACTCACTATATGACACGTCTCAGTCGCCACAGACCATCACATTCAAATGACTTCAGTTGCTGTCGGAAGTGCCTCGGTGAATTATCAGCCTCTGAAACGATTCTTGCCTCAAGAGTACATCTAAATGTCTCTTAAATCCTTTGCAAACTCCATACCCGTCTTGAACCTTCAGCGGGGGGGGGGGGGGGGACTAGAACGCGAAACGCGGTCCTACGGACGCATCTGAAGTGTGAATCCTTTCGGCATGCCCACAACCCCACGGCGATATTAGGAGTGCCTCGTGTGAACAAAGAGATACACACAAACACTCCAACACTTGAATATTTTTTTAAAACAAGCCTTCATTTTCTTTTTGAAAAATGTCGACTTTTTCACAGCTTCTCCACGAAGAGCAAACGATTATCATGTCCACATTGGACTACCAGTATAGTGCATTAAATTACATAACAACTGTCTCTTTCCAAACATTCACTTTCTTTCCACTGCTTCAATCCCATTTCATTCTGCACTGCAATTCATTTGTTAAAAGGGATTTGTCAAACACATTGAAGAGATGGACTTTTCATTCTTACACTCCCTTCCACGTAACACACAATGCGACTCACGACAACAAATAACGAGATGAGTTCCATTTAAATCTTCTCTGAGAGAAGTTAAAACAACTCGTTACCAAGGCATTTACTCCTCTCTCTTAATGTTTATTAAAGATTAATTCGCAACGGACAGAGCACGGCGATAAATACCGATTCTCTGAGCAAATTTATGCAGTTGCAATATTTATAGACTACTCGTACAGGCTCTTATCTGGAATCGACAGCTGCCGAACTTCCCGTCGATTTAAGTCTGAAAAAAAAGAGGGCATTACCTGCATTCGCATCTGAAGAGTACGTCTGGAAATCGATGCAAAATCGATTACAGCACTACAATCAGCGTAGTATCATTTCTTGCATAGTTTGGCGAAAAATAAGACACTTTTTTATTTTTTACTTTCGTTAGAAACGTCGGCTGTTGCCACGTCCACACTATTTGTGCATAAATTAACTCGTTGTGCGCTTCGAAATCCGTAAGAAATTTAGTCTACAGATCGTACGCTGAACTTCTTTACAAAATAGGACTCAAGTCAATGTCGACGCAAGAATTAGCCTAGGACGACGGAAACCGTTCAAGGCGCCACAGAGATAATACATTTTCGTTCCCTCTGTATTATCTTTCCTCGAGTTTATCAGATAATCAGAGATTAATAACGGAACAAGAAAATTACAGATCTGTCTGCCTCTTGAGAGTTAAAAATCCGGATACCAGAATATCAGGGAAGAGCTGCTACTTTCTACTATCTGATGTCGGTGCCCCGAATAAAAATTTAAAAATCTTATGCAATCTTCGAAACTCGGGCTAATTAAATCAAACTTTATAAAAAAATCAGATAGTGACGATGGGTGAAAGTTGTGATATAAATGGTATCTTAGTAACATTTCAGTATTTGATTAAAAATTGTAATACTTAGAACCACGTGAAGACGAAATTAGAATAATAAATTAAGCTGTCATTGACTTCAATCTAGACGTATCATAAGATTCTCCAAAGCCACGTGTAAGAAATCACTTCTGCTTAAATAACAATTCTGATCACCGTGGTAACTCAATTTAGCAGAGAAAGCGGTCATATAGATTTATAATGGTAATAATGATGATGAAGAAAAATTAGTGGCTATGTCCATAAAATAAAGCAGCTGTAAGTATTTAAAATAATATTTGATTAATACAAAATTTAATATTCTGTAACCATTGAATTTTGTTAACAGAAATGTAGATAAAATGTAGATTGATAACATATTATTAAAATGTACTCAAAAGCCACTGCAGCAAGTTTAAATTATAAATGATTACACAAACTTTTATTGAAATTGTATTTATGGTCGAAACTGTGAAGATAATGATTGTTTCGATTATAGTTTATAAAAATAACTGGTGATTTCGCTGACCGTCATAAACTGCAACCAGATATTAACATTTACTTCCTAAGAATTCACCAGCCGATATTACTGACCCCTATCTTATAAAGCATCTTCATCTGTTACATGAGCACTTGCTTTGACGAGAAAAGTCTTCAGCACGGAAAATAGGCAGTGACGTCAAGGGAAAATGTATCGCTGAATTACCATGGCCGATTCAAAGAGTGCTGCCAACATTACTGTTAACGAAACTGAGAATCGTTATGTTATTCTGATTCAACGTGCGTCTACATCGAAATTGAACAAACTTCCCCGGCAAGAAACCATCAAAAATGACATTTAAATGGGCATTTTAATGTGGGTCTTATTTTAGAAGTACAATTCCTCATTTTGACATTCACTAACCACGATTAGCATTTCAAAACTTTATATTAATATTCAATGCTCTTAAGAAGTGTTGGAACTTTCATTAAATTCTCCGTTCCTGTCTGCCAGACTTTATGAGGCGTCTTTACCTAACAACCAATCACGAACCCGGATGGCATCAGCGTCACCTGAGTGCCAAGATCAGAATAAAAGTAGCCAAAAAGGGCGCACAGCGACCACGAGAGTAATGCATTATTGTCTACGAGAAGGAAATTACGTATCAGTGACTAAGTAGCAGGCCTTGAGCCAATAAGCCCCTAAGTTCCACACAGTTAATACCGAAGGAAGCACAAAGTCACGACCGCGGCTTTACCCAATCCAGTTCGTATCTTCACGATCCAGCGTCGAGCACGTATCTAATAGCGCGTATTCAGAGGCAAACTGAGATCGAACCTTGGCCGTGTTATCGGACACCCTCATGATAATTTTTGCGGTTTTTGTGAGAATCTTCAGGCGAATTTGGAGAAACAGGCCACTAACTCTTAATTTAAAATCCATATACAGGGTGATTCAAAGCTCTAGCGCAATTCTTAAAGTGGTTTTCGAAAACATCATTTGGAAGAGAAGCGTCAGACTCACCATCGGTTTAGAGTTACGACGTTTATACGTTGGTTCCGCTTTTCTTGTTATGACAAACTTAATTCTTTTTTTGCGATAAAAGAAAGTACTCCACAGTATTTGGTCTTGAACACTTTGCTTCTCGCGCGTCATCACACTGTAGATTCGCCATTAGACTTGGTGGGAACGGCTCTACCCACATAAGGCCAAATTAAGTATCAGCGCACTATTCATTAAGGGTTTTACGAGCATACAGCCTGCTCTATCTGAGGATGACCGCAACGAGTCTAAGGGAGCAAGGCTGAAACTAGAATTACATACTCACTCCGTAGAAATTGTTGGTTTTTCAGTTGTCATGTCCCACATCGCTCTGCCTCCTGCTTCCTGCAAGTTTCGCCACAAAATTCCTTCAGGGATTCTACTGTCCCATCCATGCTACACGTCCAACCCACAGAAATGTATTTCATCGTTTTACTGTGACAAACGTCGGCGCTTGTACGATTAATGCGAAGTCCCGCGTTACGCATTAAGCATCATCCTCCACTTCGGACTTACTTCACCTAACTGAAACGCAGTGCGTAAATGCATTCGTTTGTAAATAACTTAAGTAACATTTGCGCTATGAAGCGTAATCATAACAATGTTCTGGAATCGTAAACGCCTTATTATTTAATCACACTTTAAATGTATAAAGTGTGTACTCAACGGTAATGGCAAAGCTTTGCCACCTTGTTCAAGTTTTCTATCGGCAAATGACGTGTGATGGGAAATTCTAGATAAAAGGTTGCATATCCTGCGCCATGTAACGGTATGTGGTATTCAGTAACAGTGTCAGCCCTGCTTTCTGAACTGTCACTAAAGTCGTGTCTACACCTACAGCCACAACAACAACTAAAGTTCCCTCAAAAAAAAAAGTTAGGAATGCGACTACACGCCAACAGCACCGTCTTCTTAAACCTCACTCAAGTTCTTCACAAGTGTCACCAGAAATTATATTGTTCCTTCTTTCCGGGACGACGAAGCCAGCGATAACTTTAAGTCTAATACAGCGTTCTGACACATTTCACAGTTTTAGCACGAAACAAAACTTCAGAAACTCGCATAATGTTGTGTTCAAAGGGTCTATCATCAGTATTAGTGAGTGCCTAAAACCACAGTCACGGTAATAAGTCACACCGCGCTCCTGCCACAGAAATGCATTTTGAAATTATAAATTTGATCTTGCAATAAACAGGGTAATAATAACTATACGTACGTATTATATTAATAAACATATAATTAAAAGAGATGCAACATAACATATAATGCATTAATTTAATTAACTGTTTAAGTAATACAGCAATTTGTTATGGAAAGGAAGGAACAATTGGAATTTTAATCAAGAAAAATTGCATTGGCTGTCTGAAAAAGTGATTATTGTCTCGGCACGTTCCTGGGCGTAATTATATGAACCAGAACACCATCATTTCCTAATTCGTACAATAGTGTCATTTACAACATTACAACTTTCTTATTATCAACAATGAAAATATCATAACATCCTGTGCCTTAAAATATATATTAAATGTAATAACAATAATCTATAACAATATAAATTTCCAATCACCTGAAGATGGACGCAGAATAAACAACCGAAACATCTAGTCCATCAGATACACCTCAGAAAATGGACAATGTTCAACACAATGTTTGCATACTGAATTAACCATTATCAGAAACCTTTAGAACATCGTTTCCTCCTCGGGGTCGAACAAGACACCAATAAAGAGTTACCAGCAATAACATGCAGCTACTAAGTGCACGGGATATAAAGGGGCGTGGTTAAGCTCCACAACACGCGTAATCTGTTTGTTTGTTTCAGAATTCATTACACCAAAACACAGTCTACAATCTTGAATGAAATTGTTGACGACGGGGTTCGATACCTCACCCCACGTTTAATAAAGCTCTGAAGCTGTCTTTACAATGGGCGGATTATGGGTGAACGAAGCGGGCGCGTTAGTCAGTTTACGACAGAGGAAAATTACAGAATACTTGGTTAAGACGGCCGAATCTCTTCACAAGTTAAGCACATGGACATAGAGCACAGTATTAATCTTTTGCCCATGGAAAGTCGAGTGTTAAATTCTTATTGGAGCTTTTGAAAATGTATTACGTCACTGCTAGACTATCCGATTATCCGATTCCGAACACAAATTGAACAAGACTGCAAATGTAACTCACTGATTACTCTTAATTATTTAAGGTGTAATGTTTCCTATGGACATCGACTGTTTCATCATTCAGTGACTCATGGAGTTCGTTAATTCCCAGAATAAATTAATAAATTAATTTTAGTATACATCTTTAACGAAACAGCTTCTGTGACGAATATACGACGTATTTCGTCTGGGGAAGGGAGCGAGATTTTATTAAACCTTATTTATACCCGATGTTCCACTTTAATAAAGGACATTAACGAACTGAATCACCAGAACCTCACCAACGGACGGACTGCCGACTTGTACACAAGCTTACAAGATAAACGTAAGCATCGGACTGGAATACGCGATATGGCTGTCGTAAAATAAACCACTGAGCATCAGTTTCGGATAAAATACGATGTTCACAGACACGTCCTAGCAAGATACGCGGGCTTCGAACCCAACACAACTACCGTTCCGAGGACAGAACCAGATAGGTCAGCATAGCATCAACTTACAAAAGCCCTCCACAGACGTGCATCATACGACACTTAAATTCAGTATAATTTTTCAGTGCGAACTTAAAACAGCGTTAATATTTAACACATCACGAAATATCATGTTTAAACTATGACAGTTCGATTCGTCAGCCCCAGTCTACGCGTATACCAAACAAAAGGCTACACATTTAAGACCCCTTAAACATCCAGAGCTCAGTTACTTACTGCAGAATCAAAAGTCTACAAAAATACTTGTCTTTAAAACTTTCATAAATTTAAACTTACTTACGTTTAGCTCAAGTTTAGCACAGAATTTGCCGACCTTAACCAGACTTTCCAGGGAACTTTTACCACATTTTTTGGAAGGTCGAATATTTGAACGGCTGTATCCAGTGATAACGAATTCCAGCTTAAGCGTTTCCAGCTTTTATAATTTCCGTCTTGAAACGCTGTAATTTCCGTGGCTGGATTTACCAACTTTTAACACATGAACACATCCGCTTCGAATCTTTGGTTCAAATTAAGGAACACTAACTACAGTTGAAATCGCACTCAACAACTCAGGACTATTAAAGGAGAAAAAGAGTCTTCCCGCGGATCTACGATGTATAATAAATTATTACAGTTTCCTTTCTAATCCTCACCAGAGAGAGAAGAAAACTGCAATAAACATCCAGGGCGTGTAATAAATACCTCGACGAAGTTTTACGTAAGATAGGACGCCACTTTATACGGTTCCGTTAGTGAGAAAAATCTCAATTACTTTAAAGTTGCGAGCTTAATCTGGCAGACGATTATGTTGTCGAGAGCTGTAATTACAGTCTTGTAATTGCTCAATTACAAATGTGTTTTTTGGAGGGAAATGCGAAGAGCTTTTAATTAGATGGCGCCTCGGCTGACTTCTGGTCCAGCCGAAACCTTTTCGTTCCACGGCATCTGCCGGCGGGGCTGAAATAACAAATACAAAGCCAAAGTCGGGAGAAGGAAATAACTAATGAGATGTGATAACTTCGTTATCACGTGACCAAGACTGCCTGATCATCTCGCAAAGGCGAATTCAATTCTGATTTTCCTTACTGACGCTGGCGAAATGAAGGTTAAGGCTTTGACCGGGATGTTCTTTTGTTAAATCTTATGTGGTACCGCCTGATTCGACTTCTAATGGTTAAGTGAAGTGTTTTCTTCGCGGTACGGTCTGGATTCGTAAACATTATGAAGACGAGCTTCGGCTTCAAAGGGTTAACCAGCTGATTTTCGTAATGGTGAGGTGTAGTGTTTTCTTCGCGGTACGGACTGAATTCATAAATAATATTCAGACGAGCTTCGGCTTCAAAGGGTTAAGGAGCTTTTAAAAAAAATTAAGGTGTCGGTGTAAACCGTGTCCAGAAAATAGCGTACGAATTTTATCACGGATTGAAGGAAACTACAAAAATTTAATTCATGAAAATCTCCTTCTGTGTTATAATAAATAATTCCCGAAAAATAATAACTGTAACGAAGATCTAGGCTAGTAGTTCTGGTACAGCAAATATAAAATGCACACAGAAGGTAAGAGTGAGTATTCTTATCTGTTATTGAACGATGGATCAGCCACAGAATATTCTAAACCACGGGATGACTTATTGAACGATGGACGATTTTAAAGAATCGGTACGAATCATGAAAAGTAATAACTAATTCTGTTGAAGCCTAATATTCCGGCGTGTGCTTGAACGATTAAGGAAAGAGAAAATTTTTTAAAGGAGACGAACGCTTGTAAATTCGAAGATTGAGTTGCATCGTACATAAAACAAATGCATTCCGAAGATCGGTCAATATAATTCACGAAAATATTTTAAAGTCGTGCTGAAGAGATTTAGTCAGCAGTGGCGGCTTCCAGAATTATATTAGAATACCAAAATGAAACACGCAATACATGTTCAGAATTAAAGGTGAGACAGAGCGGGGTACAGACTGCAATCGACTTCCAGAACAACTGGTTTGAACAATCGGTCACCGTAAAAGGATTTCCGTGTGAGAATAAATATGTTATTTCATTATGGATTTATTTATGAGTACATTCAATTTTATTTTCAATTACGTTTAATAACCGAAAACACCGGACGCCAACAGAGAATTGACTGACAACTTCGTTTCATGAAGGCTAGCAATAAATAACATGGTGTAGCCGCTTCCATGAAGTCTAGGGATCGAATCCAGAAATTTTGAATTAGTTATTGCGTACCTCAGTCTGTCCTGCCCACCAATGCAACCAACTCAGTCTCGTCAAATTTAGAAAGCTTGCAATGTTTCCACCAAATTTTAAGAGTACGCATATTTTTACGAACGCGAATCACGAGGTACAAACACAGAACCTCAACATCGGATACGACGCTATCATTGAATATCTCAGTTTCTTGGTACGCACTGTGCACTGTGACCCACATTGCCTCCGCAGTTCTCCGATGTCAACCACGAGAGACGCTACAAATTTTTGATATTGTAGAAGTGTTTTTATAGAAGGGTAAACAGAAAATTGTTTCATCATACGCCTCGTAACAGCTTACATGCTGACGCCAATTTAGAAAATTTCACTTGTAGATCTTTTAATCATGAAGTATGTAGTTATGACCTCTGCAATATTTCTAATATCGCACGCAATTATTATGGTGACTTTTGATTAAACAGTTCGGCAGCTATAAATTATATCGAAGCCTCTCAATAATTGTCTCCTTTCAGCCTATAAAGAGACCCGAGTTATACAGAAACAGTCCGTTAGACAATTATAATTGTCGATTGGCTGATGTATATTTGATACAATTTTCGGATTTATCTATTTATAAGTGTGACATCCGGTCAGAAGGTCGAAGGAATATTCTGTCGCGGATTGTCAGCATACAAGGGCTGTCCAAAACTGATACAATGAGGAATTCACTCACAAGTCGCTGGGTCTAGCTGTGTGAGAGCAATTTTAACAGCACGTAATACGTAAATTCGTAAAAACCACACAATTACTGGTTATAAAATTATCGGCACATGTTTCCGAGGTACCTCAACCCACGTGACATTCTCTTTGTTTCCGTTTCCAGAGTCCTCATCGGTGTTCCTCTTTTTCCGGAGATTTCACAAGGCGAAAGAATTTGAAAACATCTTTAGTCTCTAACAGACTACATACAGATAAACGTAACAGCACAGAGAGATGAAAAGTGGCTAAGTGCATAAGGATGAGACAAATTCTCCATTCAAGTAGTAGATTATATTATGAATATAGGTTACGAAATTTTGCAGCTGAATCTTATTATCTTCCTTCCGCATCGAACAAGTAAAATAATAACATTAATTATGCAATAAAGGTATTAATAAAATTTCTTTAAAATACAAGAGTAATTAATTAATCACAGTTAGAAAAAAGGGTAATTGTGGTCTAACAAACAGTTTTTCTCATTTATGCTTTCTATTTTCAAGCCCATACAAATGTTTCATGGTCAGAACTAAGATTCTTCTGGGGTTTAGCATATCTCAGCTCCCTTCTTACTGTGATGGGCCGCCGTTACTGCAGAAACTGCAACACCACATTCACGGGACCTGAGGTTTCCGCGGGCGGTGGAGATGTGGACTCCAGAGTTACAGCTTATTCTCTTACAAGACTAAAGCATAATCCTCAAGACCACAAACAACGAATGTGGAAGAACTCGGCCAGTACTTCAGGAAAGTGAAATGTTAACCTTGCATTATACGTAAGATGCTACTACTTAGTCTCGTCTCTCATCAGATAATATAAAGGCTCTTGGATACAGAAGTTTCGATTAAAATCAATGCTGTACTATGTAAGTGTTTTGATGTAAGAACTGCTATTACATTCTCCTATTGCCCACTTCTTTAATCAAATTAACTGGTCTTATCTCTCCGTATCATTTCTTGCAAATTTATTGTAATTAATCCTCCTTTCCTCCTCCCCCCTTAGCACGAGCTTCTTTCAGAAACCGATAATTCTGTAATCAATAACCACTTTTCCAGTCTCAGAATATTTTATCTTTACTGTCTTCCGTCCTTATTCCACGGCCTTCAATTTCCTATTGGACTATATTATTCAGCTCGTTTATTGTATAATAATACTGTACATTATTAGGTCTTCTAATATAAACCATTTTGATAAACATAACTGATTTACTAATTACATCATAAATTAACGCCCGGGACTGGCCCATTAGTCGTGGAGGGGGTGCAGTCTAATATTCTACGTTATCGAGAGCAGTTCGTTTCATAAATTCTTGCGACGATTTAGAAAACTTTGATTTTCATTTTTATTTGCTGGGTCATACGAAAATGAAAATTTAAAAACTGTAAGACCATCAATCATTTGGAACAGACATCATGATTGATACGAAGAATCCCCGAGTCTCTCGTCTCATACTCTTTGTGTTTAACAACACAATTTTCAAAGGAATGTATGTACATATATTTTAATAAAGAATAACGCCATAGAGGTGTTGATCTTTCTCGGAAAAAAATTAAATATATATACTAAGAGACCAATATTTCAATAAATATTACTTTACGTACAGCCACTAAAATCACGGTTTAAAATTCAAGGGCATGGATGCAAGGAGAACACAAAGGGTAATGCGTCACTGCACATTGAATTTCTCTTGACATGTCCTCGTTGTACGGGCTTATCAATTCAGTTTACAAAGTAAAACTGTACAATGTCATAAGAAGAAATACTTTAAACTTTAAAGACATTGAAACACTTCAGAAACGTGCTTTCTTGCCTTTAACAGACTTTATCTACGCTTACACTTTGTTTAACAAAGCTTAGAATACCTCGTATTACATTATATTGAATTATGGGAATATTAATAAAAAATAATTATAAAGAATGTGAAAGGAAAAGAGCATGAACTAACTCAAAATACTATCCCTCCATTTGCATACACGGATTTTCAAAGAATAGTCCACTTTCTTCACGGAAACCAAAGGTTCATCACCGTGTTCAAAAAAAGCCCGCCACCGGACTCTATCCTAGACAAACTAAGGAAAATCATGAAAATATCTCATTCAGATAAGCCACATACGCTCATCATTTCCACGTAAGATTTAATCATTGACTTTTAACTACTTTTTTCGCTATTAATCTTATTATTAACAAAACATGCGAGGAAATTTCAAAGCATTTTCCAATAATTTCACCGAAATACACAAACATTCGTTTTCAACGTTGTTTTATTTCTTATCTCCTGATTAAATTATACACCGGAAACTGATTTGTTTACATAAATTCGGACGAAGCACACGTCGTACTGCAAGCTGATCAATACTTTCATGACACTGTTATATATTTTTTTAGTAAAAATTTGTTTTTAAGGAGAACTTGTTCAGATATTCCCGTCATTATTGACGGGTAATTCAACCGGGAAAAATACAGTTAATCAGATTTGCCTAATCAGTTTTAATGTGAATCTAAAAATATCTCAGAAAGAGATTAAAAACTGTCACAGTTACAACTGTGCAGAATGTTGGGGAAGACTGTATTTATTTTTTCTTATTAAACATTCTGTATTATGACACTAAGAAACAGACACACAAACTTTTTGGTCGTTCAGGGGAAAAGGTACTACAAACCCTTTAAAGGGAATGCACTGCTGGTTGGTGCAAATCTCGCCTCTTGAAACACAGGGCTACCGAGTACCAACACCCTCGTCTTCCTTAGCGTTCCGATATCAGGCACTGAATCACACGTTTCGCAAAAGTTAATATTTGCGTTTTCTGCTAGATATTCCACAGACTTCACAGCTTGGATACGGCGAAATTAAATTTGGTTTCGACGAATTTATAAAATTACACGACCCCCCCACCCCCGGCCCCAAGAATATTCAAGTACCAAGTCATCCGACGGATTCAATCTCATTTATGTCAAAGAGGCACGGATGTCTTCTCCATATCCGGCCATCTTGGGTTCTGTTCCTTGCAGCGTCGTATAAAGTAAGTTATGGTTTGTTCACTTTTTTTGTCTGTAAAGGTGACGTATAAGACAGCTTCAAACAACTCCAAAAACAATACCAAAGTGCCATTTCTACTGCAGCATCGTACAGCCAGACTCGCGGTTAATAACAACGATCACTCTTTCAGAAATATTCTCAAGTTCCCTAAACGAGCCCTCGACACTCTACGACAAATGGCTTTCTCGTCCCGAGGAATTTAAAATTTTGTTAGCAATATAAAATGGAGCCCACGTACCAAATATATTTCTAATCGTTCTACTGTGACTTCGTAAGATCTAGGACAAAATCGTCGGTCATCCTGAATTGAAAATTTTATGATTCATATTTTTTATCACGCGATTTTAACCGGACTGATAGTTCCATATTACAGTAAATGCAAGTAAAACTGTCCCCCTTCCCTTGTTCAGTTCAACTTCGTACTAAAAAGAACGCTGAGATTTATTTCAGGGGTAGGGAAATCTGACATTCCCACGAGAGCTCTGCATACAAAGACAGGACTTGAATCATAAAGTATTAACTACAGAAATAAAACAAATGTATCCAGAAAGCGTAATGATATAAACTTTAAAAAGTAAAAATTCTTCCCGTGAATGCAACTTGTTCTCAGAAGGGTCAATATTAGATGCCTTTATTCTGAGACAAGAGTTCATTTCAGGGAACGCACTGCAGGGCGCCAGACGTGGAAGGAAACCTGTAATATCAGAAAGCAATCGATCGGCAAACACAGAATTTACACGCGGAGGATGTCGCAACGAGACGTCAGGAAATCAGAGTATTTGGGATCCTTCTGCCCCTTACATTTCTCTCCTGCCTAGCAAGTGTAGAATGCGGAATGTCTTTCAGGTTTATATAATAGAACACAGACTGTACGAAGTAAAATTTCGACTAAAACGAGAACTGAGATTTGCTTTGTCAGTTAAAACTGATTTCAAATAAATCTACGGTCTTTACGAAGGCGTAATGTAGTCACGTTTGCCTATTTTACGCATGATTCGATTTAAAAAAGATCGCGTCAAATTTTGGGGAAGGTTTTGAGATGGACATCGTTGAACTAAAACTTTCTATGTCGAAGAGCTGTTTCCATCAAGAACGAATTTTACTCACAGATAAATCCGGAGCTTGAGAGTTCATGTTAATCGTGTTACCCGGGCTTACACATTTAAATACGAAAAATAAACTGTCTTGTTCTACTTCCGTGGTTTATTGGTACTACATAAACCGGAACAAAGCACAAGCGATCAGATAAAATGCT
The DNA here is from genome assembly GCF_000696155.1 of Zootermopsis nevadensis. Next base: position 565,502 of record NW_019059872.1, on the reverse strand, counting down.
CCAGCCAGCAAGACTCAACGTCTGGATAGCTAAAACTGGCTAACGACGCATTTTATCTGATCGGGTCTCCGGCGTGTCAGAGTATGGAGAGAGACAAAAAGACTGTATTTCTCGTTTCTCAAAGTTGCAGAAGGGTTAATATAAACCCCCAGCCCCTGGACAAATGTAAAACCCTTAACTACTCAAGCACAAATTCATTTATTGTTTAACCTAACCCAACCCAGTACCGTTCCTTTCATGTAACACGTCCTTGTGACCAATCGCTGGCTACACGTCCCTTTGGTTCAACACACGGACACTAAACGCGAACATGATATACACGATTATACTCAAACTGCGTTTGAGGGCACTTACTCGAAGCGTGAAGCCGACGGACTGCATAATGGACGATCAATGCAGGCCTATTGTCACAGTAAGAGTTTCTGAGTATGAAGTCCGTGTTCTTGTAACTTTAGAAAGCTGTCCCACTATACGCCTTATAGGCGCTTGGGGGGAGATAAATATTTCGCCGCTTATAGCACCTAAAAATCTGTTCTCTACTTATTAATCTGCACCGACAGAGAGAAATTTGTAGATGAAATGTCTGCAGTGAGGGCAGAGAAACAAAGTCTACAAGATATCAAATTTCACTTCAAGCCTCATTATCCCAAGAAACAGTTGTATAATAATGATAATAATACGGTGGCGTGGAAAATAATAATTTAATAAGGAAATTGGTGGCTGACATTTTCCCACTTTTGTATTAACTTCCGAATATTATTAAAACTAATTTATAAAAATCGTCCTATGTCATACATTTCAGAACACAAAGCAAAGGACGAAGCCTAACACTGTAATAATTTATACCCGAGGTTACGAATTCATGAAAGTTCACCCTCACGTCGCAATACGCCTTTGTGGTAAGCCACTTCAAGACAGGATTAACGTTTATCTTCATAAGATATCCTAAATACTGTGACGATACCGACAATCAGATACCTTCTGGGTTGTTGCGCCGTGTAGTCTGGTAGACGTTTACTAACGTTTCAGAGGTCCTTGCCGCCTCCATCATCATGGCAAAATCCTACATAATCAGATACTCGTTTTCAATTATAGCTAACGTAAGTGATGCCATCGCGATGGATTGTTACATATAAAACATCGTGGCCTGATTCATTTTAGAAACACATCTGAAATTTTAAAATAGTTTCGTCAGTAGGCAGGTCTTTTTGGACTGGTGATGAGCCCGTCTCAAGGAAGGTCACCGATTACAGTCGACAGCACAAAACAGGAAGTCGAGGACAAACGTCGATGAACTGAGCGGGATTTGAGAACGCGATCCCAACATCAAGAGGCCACCGACATCGGCTATACCTGACGTAAATGTTGAATCCGCGTATTTATCTCACTGGGTCCCATGGAGATCCTGCAACTAAGAGCGTCAGCGGTACAGCCGCTCCTGTGTTGACTTACCAGGTTTCCAATCCGTACTTCTTTTCTCTCTAATTAACGTCTGACACTGCAGCGAGGTTTAAGGTAAGCAGAACATCAAAACCTCCCGCTCACTACATTATATCCACATCATCATCAAAGACACAAAAATTCACTGGAAATTACAGAGATCAAGAGAAGAACGCGGTAAACTAGATACAAGTTATTCAGACACGTGTTCCTTTCAGCTGGCCTATTTAGTGTCTCTGCAAACCACAAAAACTACGAGATCAATTTAGAAGCCTGCATTTCGCTCTTCGATATGGAAAGGCATGATCAGGCCTACGGCTTCGTTCAACGACACCGAACACATCGGTTCCCAAGAGTTCACTGTGACAATAACAATAATTACGAGATAGCCTCTTGAAAAGAATAGTTTGGCAATTCGAGGGAAAAGATAATATTAAAATGGGTAACATAAATGTGCCTTGACGAATGTTCTGGATTGATCTTAATATACATGTAAGTAAATACCCTGTAAAATGATGAATAGATTGAACACAAAAAGTCGTCAATCTACTTCTGGCTTTCAGAATTACTGTATTTCTGTCGGCAAACTGTGGCGCGCGGCTGGACTACTAGCCCTGCGAGTCATGTGGAAGAAGGACGGATGACTAAACGAAGACGAAGACGGCTGTGGACTTAATGTAATTAGACCCAGTAGGTCACGTTACGAAAAACAGACTAAATTTGGTTGCTCAATTAGATTTATCGACATTTATAGCTGGCTAATACTGGAAACAGAGTGAATACTGAACTACTGTATTTTCTCTGTGAATGCATTCAAAACTTTCAATGATATTTTAATCCTGTATTACCTACGTTGCTTAACTTCTTAAATTTCACTAACATCAACAAAGTTAAACGTTCATTTGAGATCACTGCATGAAACGGGAAGGAGCAGTCAGGGGGCGAAGTTCCTGTCACTACAAAATGTTTCGAAACACAAATTAATTCATCACGTAACGAGCCTTCGTTCGGGCAGTCAGTGGCACGTAAAATATTTAATTTTACAAACACGAACATGGACACCTTTCTGTGTTCTCGCGGACCGTACCAGACAGAACAGGACTTCAGAAGAATAAGATGATCATGTAATTTAGTACCGTACTATGAAGTCCTACCAAGATACAAGGGCGTATTTCTTTCTTCCTTAGACACAGAAGCCTTTCTTATGTTCCATTTTATTACCCCGAGCACGAGAACAGGAGAGCGGCATTTGTGGTCCTCGTCCGCTGTAGCAGCAGCCAACCACGAGATCGGACGCTGATGTAAACGGTTTAGTAAAATATTGACAATAAAAAGCACACAACGGTACAATATCGAATGAAATGAAAACAACATTGTTTTCAAAATGAAAAACACATCTGAAAAGGATCTGTTTTTCTCGATGTCCCACACGGTACACACGCAAACCCAACGTGTTCCAATCGCGGTAAATTGATGAACAGATATAAACATTCGGCTGTGGACTGATGGATTGTTTTATTCTGGATTTGCAGCCTCGTATCCTGAGGGTATCGCGGGGTCTTCCCCTACGGGGTACTCCTGGCAGAGCATGAAGCTAGTCCCTAACATTTACGTAAACCCCAGGTTAAGAAAATAAGAGCTAGAAATCATTTCTCTTACGTGTCTATGGCGTGGCGTTTAAATACGAACAGGGGGAAATTTACCTTCAAGTTAAAGACCCACAGGTTTATTAAAACAACATCCGACTGACTTTAGTTGATACGTAATATCAGCCAAAATCGTTTAAATAATAAACACGAATCATAAACCATTACCTCTCTCGCTCTCTGCGTGGTTATCTTAATCTATTTAGACATTTGGCAGGACTCCTTGGACGAAGGAATCGGCCCGTCGCAAGGTCTCTCTCTACCTATGAAGTGGGATTCGAACCCCAGTAGAAACAGCAGTAATATCAAAATTCCTTTACTGAAGGCGTAGGAATAAAAAGGGCACAAGCCGCAAGAGAGAAACGAAGTTAGTTTAGTGGAAAAGACAGTTTACGTACAATGTCCCACACAGACGAGTCTGTTCATCAAGCTGCTGTTGGCAACACTGATATACCGTATTTCCTTCTATGACGTCGTCGACTGCAAGACGAAATCTTGATTTAATAAAGGATTTTCAAGAAAAGAGACGTTATAGAGATTCCTAGGACGCACACCGATTTCATAGACTTTAAAATGTTGAGGAAGTTCGTCTCAAACTTCAGGAAATGCCGTTTTTGAATTCTGTCTCCGAAGTTCCCTTATCTGCTTGTTAATAGCCTTAAAGACGCAATAGTGTCTTTCACGAGTGTCCTTTCCTTAATTTTCGAAAGTGTAAGTCCGCGTACGTTCAGAAATGTTCACACAATTTATGAAAATTGCTATAAATGTTATTTAAATTTACACAACTTTTGTAGCTCAATGTTTAATTCGTCCTGGTAAAATCTGAGCCCAAAAAACTTGGTGGTAACAATACACATACTTCATGGGCCATTCGATGTTCGTATTTTTGACGTCTATTCAGCACAAGCCATTTTGTTTGGGAAGGAAATAAGTCCGAATTGTTTGCGTTGAAGCCATCAGTGACAGCTGAGAAGTGTATTCACACGTGTAGTAAAATTTAAATGGAAAAATTAAGGTCTCTCAGCCGCAGGATCGATCAGCTTTGCCGTAGATTGTACTGACATGGTAATCTCTTTGTAGCACTTTGGACACCCCTGTTTATGCACTGTGGAGTTGTTGTTGGACATGGTTACTGAAAACGTCCTTTCTCTGCTTGCCTGCTCAATAAATTTGCTGTACGTTCCTGATGAATGCATCGTACCTGTTTTGTTTCGAACATTTTACGAAGTCCAAAGGTCATATCATAGGATAAAAAAGGTCTACTCTGTGACAATTATCAGCTAAAGTCCAGTACGGCTTTTGTTTAGACTAGGACAGCTGTCGAAAAAGATTGTGCAATTCCTTGACAGTTTCAGATACGTAGGAATCAGCGTAATTCGATGATAAGGAAGGCTTTTTGTAGGCCCACAGGCACAGACCGAAACACGTAGCTTCGACTCCCCAGCAGAACGACACGTAAAAGCTGAAATTTTTACGAGTTAATAAACTTACATCCGGGATTGTAAAGTGAGCGACGTATCAATCAAGGTCACCGATCCTTAAAGAACATCTACCAACACACACTGCACATTTCTCTACTCCATTCAGCTCAGGGAAATTTACTGGTACGAAACATTAAATTGATAAATTCATACAAATTCCGAAATCGATGCTGCAGAGAAACAAGCAAGACAGACAACCATTAATATTTGACATTTCAATAAATCTAACTAAACTATAATTAACACTGCAAAATTGATTCTTAGAAATTGGACACAATCAGATCTAATAAATCGTACCAATAACAATGTAACAATGTCAACACTCATTATTCATTGCAATCTCGCACAGTTGATCCTTTCCAGGATATAACGCGAGTTCAACAATGTCTGACTACAGGTTTCTTCAAATTTCCTGCATTACAAACAATAAAAAAAAATCGCTTTTTTGAGATACAATGATCTAACGGCGATGAAATTGATTGTGATCTCCTGGGAATAAGTCGTGTTGTCTTGTAAATATCGAGAATATACGTCCCTCTGAAACGTCGATAACCAGTACAACAATTGACGACGACACTACCACAATCCGCACTTCAATTAAAGTAAAAATTAATGTCTATAGATATCCCACTTAACAATGGACCTACAACAATGCTTCGAGGCTTTTTATTCCTACGTCTAAAAGTGCGGAGATGGAATATGGCACATTTTACGAAGCTGTCTCATTTCGTAATTAATTCCACGCTGGTTACATTAATGATTGATGAATGGAAAACTGTGCAAAATTTACAGAAGCTACGTTAAGCTAAGTTACGATGAATAGAGGCAGAACAACGCGTTCTCATTTAGAAATCCCTTTAGAACTAGGAAATTAGAAAGAAACACGTAACCTATAAATAAGACCGTCATTGTGAGGTTTCTACAATAAAATTAAAGAGAAATGTTGGTTTCTGCAGTCCTGCAGTTATTTTCAGAGTTAATCTGCCTACAAAGGCAACTTCTTTGCACAAACTGCACAGTAAACAAACCGAAGGGCATTAAACACGAAAAGTTGTTTGAATGCATCGCACAAGGAGCCTAGCCACAAATCCTACGCGCACTTTTGTGTTCTAAAACGATGCCTGACATCAAGACGCCGGAGTTCTTGACAAGCTGCTAGTACGCTAGCTAGTCAACAAATCCGGGTTCATTACCGTGATCACAACACACCGACGCTGATCCCCCATCCTGAGCATGACACTTGCAATCCACACTGTCAAAACCTATTTCTCAAAGAGCCATTGCATCTTCGCGTAGGTTTTTCCAGGACTCCCTTCTACTCAGGCATTCTCATATCCCCTCACGGGCACCTCACGCCCCGTCCGTCTTACACTCCTTGATTTTATTACAGTAAAATATTTCGTGAAGTGTACAAACTGTGCACCTCCCTCCTGTCACTTCAAGGGGATTAAGAAAAATTCATAATGAGATCCTCCATACATTAAATAATTAAATTCAGTTCAATAATGTCGGGTAGAAATATTACAATAATTTATTTTCCTCTATTACACATTAAGAAATTAATCTCAACTCAATTAATTTTTAAGATTAATTAACTCAAGTGATCCCAGTTCTCTTCTTTGGACAGGACTGAGAATTACTCAGAAACGAAATACAAAATTATGTTCTTTGTTCGTTTCTTTTCCTCTGGATTTGTGCCATAGTTCAGCAGCAAAGTTAAAAACGAATCCACTGCGTTTCAGGTGAAACTCCCTTATAACGTCGGGTCGGACGGAAGAGGCAATTCCCAGTCCCTGAAGAATAAGAAGAAGACGTCGTGGCTTCGTTTTTAATACACTGAACGATGGATCAAGTCGAAGGACCGTCACAACTAGAGTTATAATCGTATATAATAATATAATAAAGATTATGGCCCACTCTCATTACACATCAGCATCAGGAGTTTTACAAAACTTTCAGACTCACTGAAAGCACGTTCGTGAAAGTTGTTTCATTAAGTCTGAAGCCCCTGACACCAGGAAACAGATTTACTCGAAAAAGCTTTAAGTTATCTACGACGTCAGTCTTACGCACTTCTATTCTAAGTCACAATATGAGGTCCCTCTCCTCGCAACAAACACTTTTACAGGATTGCCACTACTAAAAATGTCGCAGCGGGAGAAAGGAACTGAAATCGACAAGCTGTGTCGTAGAATTTAACCAGCATTTAAAGAATTGTCACAACCCGGAGATATCTGGTTCAGATCGGGCCCCATTATGGGCTATTTTTAATACGGTAATTAACCTTTGGGGTTTCATTTTCGACGGTAAATTTCTTGACTGACTGTGGGATTATAGGATTCTAAAGATGAATCCAGGCCACATAAATTAAACCAATTTCATGTATTTATCATTTGCCCCGAGCGTACTACGTGCATGCCAGTCTAATCCCCCTTGCATTGCTTACATTAATAATAACAACAGGCCTATTTGTTGAAGAGCGACAATTATAAATTCTGTAATTACGTAATTTTTCCAGCTTCCTGAATCCCCCCCGTGGTACAAATATTATCTTCGGTACGTTGGTCTGATTGGCAGAAGTTTTCAGGCAGAATTGTCAACTAAGTCTTGGAACGAGAAAGCCAGTTTAAATATCGGCATGAATTAATGACCGATGCATGAAGAACGACTGTCATGACCCGATGTTTCGCTGTCGTAAGATCAAAAGAGGGCCCGCTACTTTGCCGACTGAGAGAGAGAGAAGCCCGGCGAAGCGTCAGAATGCTATCTCATTCCCATTGGCTAACTCATCAGAATTTGTTTATTATCGAGAATATAAAACAAATGAGCAAAAATATTATAGAAGAGGCCATATTCATAATTCTACACACTTGTACAGGCCGACAAAGACACTAGTGACTCTATAAATACTTTACTTAGTATCAATTAAATGACGATGAATTAAACAAAGCGCATTTAATCACATAATTAAGCTTTCTTGGAGGATTCAAGTGCGTTATAAAAGTTACGTGGACAATTTACGAGTTCCAGCACTACACGAGAATCGTACGGCAGTCAGATTTCTGCACAAAGTGAGCGTCACTCTGCTTAGAACTGTTCAAGAAACAAAACTCCTCTCACACGCGAAACGATCACAGGAATTCCATCCGTTTCCAAAAAGAACAAGACTTTCTGCCCCGATTCTGAGACAGATCCTCTATAAACCACAACGCCGTTGGGTGCTCTTCGTATTGAATATGCAGCCCTACAAGAACAGTTGCGTCAATCAACATTTATTATATACGCACTCCTTTCTAAGTTCAGTGCTTTCGTCTCTTGCCAATTTAAGTACCCATGGATTATAAGCCCAACTGACGCGTAGATACACGCTTTTGTTTCGTCTCTGAAAAATACCGCTATAAAATAAATTACGGGATTTCTGTTAGGTTGGCAGGTCTGCTTTGTCAATTTCAAAACTGAATCTAAGATAAAGACGGAGATACTTCAGACTGCTTAACTTAGAGGCGTGCTTTCACAGTCTAAATACAGGTAGAACAATTTGGATCTTTATCTTTTATTATTGATATTTGAATAGTTTTGAATGACGGGAACAGATAACGATTAAAGTACTTTAAAATCGTGCATTTACTTAGTACAATCGCCAAACGTACCTCAATGTATTATAAATGTACGCTCTCTTCGTTAAATTGTTATGCATCACGAGTTTTTATTTCGCTTTAAAGGGAGCAAATACGTTTTTGAAGCACGGAACCGAAGTTTATTTCGACGTCATGACAGACACCAATCGGTTCCAGGAAACCGGGCAAATTGTGCACTAAGCGTTTGTCTATGAGACAAGCAAACTTGCATTTGTTCGAAACTGACAGTGACAGCAAACAAATATGCTTTACGGTACATCGGAATTCAAACTCAGTTAATTATAAAGGCCTCTCCTCATTCACGTGACGAATAAATTAACAGCTTTGCTTCTGAATCACAAACACGACTCGAAGCCATAATCTGTCCCGTACCTCAGAACGGGAATCATTTTACCACAGTCATCGGCTCTTGGCAAAGAATCAAAAGTATTTTTTACCCGGGTAGCATCAAACGCGGAAAATAAAATCGTATTTCTTGATGCCGAATTCGAATTCCAAAAAGATTAAGAAGAAGAATTGAAACAAATTACAAACTGCTTCTAGGTTTATCCAAAATGTGTTCATCAGTGCTTCAGTTGAAAAATGGCTTTCAAAACTGAAAATGTTTGTGCGAAGGGGGAAAGTGTATTAGAAGACATCATTCAGACATAATTATAAATAGTTACATTTTTTACTGAAATATATAAAATCTTACACTTGTATTTACACACAAATTCACAGACGTGAGTGCGACAATTACATGACGCGGAAAATTCTGTTCAGTCGGCAGAATTTTAGAATTTTCGTAAAATGCGAACACAGTGCAACCATAATTTAAATTTTAAGCCCTCCTCCTCCACCTGAAAGTTGACTCGTTCCAACAACGCCCATCTCGTCAGTAACAATTCGGTAATTAAAATCGCATTAATTAAAGGCACACGGTGAATGGTAAAAGCGCGTTTGTGACTGCGTGTTTTTTTTGTTTTTTTTGTTGTTGTTTTTTGGGGGGGGCTCATTCTGAAAAAAAATTTATGTAGTGACGTTACAGGTCGCCCACGGACTGTACGGACGCCAACCAGTGAAGACGCCGTACGAGCTGCCTCGCAGGCTAAAAAATCTCTAGCTGTGGTTTCAGCTCGACGGAAGATATCCGGAGGTGGTTGAACGCGGCACATCCGGGAAGGTGGACTGGACGTGGAGGGCCGATCGCATGGCCGGGGCTATCTCCGATGGATTTTTCCTGTGGGAGTACCTGAAGAAGAACGCGCATTGAGGCAGTCCCGCCCAGGACTACCGGAGATCTCTCAAGGCTTCGAGCGACGGTCGACGCCAACGTGTTAAGGCGTCCACCTTAAAATGGACGGAGGCCGCTTCGAACACATTGTAGGTACGAGGCGCCCATGGTTTGACCATCTGACAGCTTGCGCCATTTCACGGTGACGTGTCTTAGGAAAACTAAACCTCACAGGACGTATCTTGTATAATATTCTCTCGGCTTTCACTTTATCAAGGAATAACGCTACGGAGAGCTTTTGCGCAAATTTCGTTTCACTCTGTACATTGTAAATCGCATTGAACTGAGGAAGAGAATATGAAGTTAACATACGAAAGTGTTGCTATTTGTTTTGTGATTCCTTCCCGTTGAAAGCAAACTGCAGAACTTTAAGGTCATCAGAATAGAATTCATCTAATTTTGACAGATCAGCTGTGTCAATTCCCTTCAATTTCAATTTCGGCAACGACGAATTAATCCAGTGCATCGTCGCATTCCAGAGACGAGTGATGTTATTTAACTGCGCATTACGAATATCATAAGAACGGAAAGTCATTCTACATGTTCAACCCACCATTTTCTCCGCCCTCCAAATTCTTTCAAACGTATGAGCTGTGTTTTCCTTGTTTTTTTAATAATATCAATTTACCGAGTGGCCATTTAAAACTCCACCGCTAAATGTTCTTTGAAAATTCTCCTGAATAATAAAAAGGCAGTATACCGTTATAGCCGTTCCCCATTCCCGGATTTACCTGGACTGGCGAAATACGCATCGCGACGCTTTGAAGCACTAGATAGCTGTAGAGCTGCCTGGCGTTCAGAGTTCCGGAATTATTTATCGAAATTTCTGCACATTGCTCGGTCTTTAACTGTAACTGTCATCAGTGTTTCAGGTAAAGTGACGATGAATTGTATCTCCACACACACACACACGCCAAGCCTTCTGTGATAACAGAAGCTACGCTCCAGCGTCTGAAACGTGGCCTGTAGATTGCGGTGGACCAACGCGGACCAGAATCAGGTCCGAGTAACTTTATTAAAGACTACCAGTTCCAAATTTAATTAAAATCCGTAGAGTCTTCAGGGGTGTCGCAATGTTACTGGGGGGCTGTACACACAGACTGGGCATTGTGCGTTTCATAAAAGGCGTATAAATTAGTTGACAAACGAGTAACAGAAAGCGACTCCGGACACCTGCAATTTCCCACGATGAGGCCGAGGGGGCGGGGAGGAGACCTTGAGACGCGATACAAGTGCAGCTGAAAACAGGGGATCCGGACACAAGAGCTAACGCGATCTAATCAGACTTCGTAAACGCTGATTGATGCTCTGGTACTTAACAAAACTCACGATATACGACTCGTAATTAAAGGATGGTACAATCTGTAACTAGTTACTCAACAAAATGTTAATTATAATTAATCGATCATACGTATTAATGTCTTTCTGCAATGTCATGTTTTCTTACATTAAAAACTAGCAGAATTTCCTGTTTCAATGTTTAATGAGCCGAATGTCTTAACACACGTTAAGCGTAGAAAGGAAATAAGACGATTCCGAAACACCTCGACTGCTTTCAAAATGGGTTACAAAAATGACGATTAAACATGAATAAATTACAGTAAAATTAATCCAAACCGTTGATTAATATTTTATGTTGTTACAATTTTAACGACTTTATGTTTCTAAATAAAACGCGTTACTTCGTTAAAATATTCCTTCCTTCATTAAGACATAATAAACACGTCGTTCGAGTAACTTAAGAACTTTCGCCTCAACAGAAACATAATTTTATTAACTTTCATGTGCAGAATATTTATATGACAAAATACAAATCTTCCTGCAACCTTTCCATTATATCAGACAGTAAAATTATACACCACGCGAAGCAATGAAAGCTTGGCTGAACAGCAATAGTCATTGGAGCCAAATTGGCTCAATTAAACTGGAAATCAATCAGATGACACGAGATTCGCACTAAGACCGGCGATCCTCGTCTATCGACGTGTAACAGCGCGAGCTGCTTGTCTGACCTTGCGACATCCGGCGAACACCTGGTCATTTCGACTGCACACGTGGCCTGCAGTCTTTCTCCGAGCAGTCGCTGTTTTCACAAAATCATTAACAACTTCGCGCCAGTAATTAATATCACGACGCACGAATCAACTGCTTTCGCCCTGCGTTTCGACACACACTCTTGCAAATATTAGAATAGAATGTTTTTAAACTTAAACTTAATACGAATTAAGTCATAACAGTTTAGATACGTACTAGGGAAATCAGACGCCACAAACAGTGACTTAACTCTTTGAAGTCGAAGTTCGTGTTAATAAGATTTAAAGAAAGAAAACATTACTCCACTACAAAAATCAAATTTCTAATGTTATTTAAGGAATTAACAGCTGCTTATTCTGGAAGAAATTCAGCTAATCGTTAAACTGGATCCCGTAGCTGCCACGGGAAGCTCGAAGTGACGACCCTCTGCTTCCAAACACGCCTCACATCGTCAGAACTTGTTTCTGGAAAAACGTCCAATTTTCTGTGCTCGTTTTCGTCTGTTCACGTAAGCACGTAAAACGCGAGTTCTGGGTGAGGAAACCAATCTGGGGGCAGAAGGCCATGGACGACTGTCCTTTTTATAAGGGGGGGAGACACCTGCACTACTGGATTCGGTAGACTGAGCTATTCCGATCGCCGAAACTCGTTTTAAAACAAAGAAATAAAAGAATTCGTCAGATCGGGAATAACTCGGTCTACCGGACCCAACTGAGGAGGTTTCTAAGTGTCGCCAGTCAACTGTGTTCATCGAGATCTGAAAAATATTCGAAGGATGGATCGACTTCCGTGTTTTTACGAGGGAAACTGACGAAAAATTAACAGACAACTGACAACGCCCAAAAATAAATAAAGCGAAATTGTAATACCATCGCCGAATTATTTTCAAATATTTACGTCTCCAATTATTTTGCTGCTAAACGCCGGAATAATTAATAAAATCTGCTGTAAATGATACAGAATTTCAATTTAATTTTACACTCGCGTCGATGAACGTACCTATTCCTAAAAACAATTAACAGGATACACGGCTTTTGGATTAACTAGTTTCGGACTTCACGCATGCGACAAAGATCATTTCTTCAGTAACGAACAGAAAATTTTCTGCAAAACAAATGCGAACACTAAACGCACATGCATTATTTGCGCGAGCGTCTACGTGGCCGTGTAATGCAGAAGCGAGAGAGCAGACTGACAAATTATGAATGACGTTACACGTTCAAGTACAAGCCTGTCACAGGCTCCGAAAAAACACGTGACCTATGAACTTCACTACCGAGCGGATCGCTTCGAAAATACTGTGATCGGGCATCCGACTTCTCGCTGAGTTCCCTTCAAAATCCGTATGAAAATATCTTCAACTAGCAACAATGAACAGCTTACATTACAGTTCTTCTGTTTCCATCACGTTACAATTGTTAAGAATTCCACATTGCAAATAATGACGGCGAAATTCTGATTTCAATACGAAATCAGTCTCGGGGCTATCGTAACAATGACGAACAAAATATATTCAGAATGTTTAAGGTCTATTTTCTGTACACGCAGTGACATCTATTAATGACCGCTGGAAACTACTTCAATAACCGCAATGTCTTAACATCTGCTCCGAAGACTTATTTAAATTAGCGAAAGCTGAGAAGTGAACACAAGGTTTCGGTCCGGGAAACTGGAAGACATAGACGTAGATGGGAGGATAACATTCAAATGGATCTTGGAAGGGTGTGCTCTGGAGTCAGGATAGAGACCAGTGGCGTACTCTTTTAAAGACTGTAATAAATCTCAGATTACATAAAACACAGGAACATTCTTGGTTGAATAAAAAACTATCAGCTTTGAGGAAGTACTCTGCTCCAGAAAATTAGTTATTACAGATACAAACTACTTTAGAATTGAAAGTGTTAATGCAGATTAATTAGTTATAGGGTGAAGATATATTTGGCACATCATCGAAAAATATCTCGGCTGTTCATTCAATAACACGACATTTAAGAATAGTACGAACATAAGAACACGCCACGTTCTTTTTTTATTTTAAGACCTAAAGAAAAATCCATTCGCGTCTATCTTGACCGGAGTCCGTGGGAACTCGTTCCCGCCCCAACGAACCAGGACCGCACGCGAGGAAAACAACATCAGCGTAAAAAGTGACCACCAAACCTGGACGATCGCACAGCCACTGCGTCGAAAGTTTAAAGCGGTAAATTATTCTTTTCACTTCAGCATTACGGTAATTTTTACTTAAAATCTCACGACGAACGCAAGCGAACTGCTGACTAAACTGAGGAAGTACGGAGCGTGTCATTATAGCTCCGTGGAGCAATGCCTTTATCAGGAAGCTAATTAGTCAGCGCCTCGGGAAGTCAAGAAACTTTCGTTCTCATGTCGAACTCCAAGTTTCATCAACATTCACTCTTCCCTATCTAAAACTAGATAAATCTAGTTCACACCCCTCAATCGATACGCTTTCATACCACCACCACCCCCCCATTCATGACCAGGTCTTCCAAGTTTCTTCTTTCCTTAAACTTCCGTAGGATTTGAGGTTTTAACGGCAATAAAGGTGATGAGTAATGACACATCGCCCTGATGATGGAGGCAGCAGAAACCTCCGAAACGTTGGTAAACCTCTACTGGACTACACGGTACTACAACCCAGAAAGCAGTAATCTTGCATACATCTGTCTTGTCTCCCATGCATGCTACACGCCCGGCTTATTTAATGCAGTAGATTCCGGTTAAATGGGGCAGCCGCTTCTAGTCCCGATGTGTCCCAATTAACCGGAAACCACTGTATCTTTTAAGTCGATGAGTATAATAATATTTAACGAAAGGTGATGACTTTTATTTTGTTGTTATTACACAAAACCCCGCCAACGCTGCCCAATTAACTTCCAAAACTTCCATCAAGTACGTCTAACACTGGGCGCCTCTGAAGCTTTCGGTACGCGGACGCAAGGCCGAGCGCGCGAAGGTCACCCGAGTCATGACATCGTCAACCTGCTATTATAAGAACAAAGAGTTCGTAACCTGTTTGCTGCATTTCGTGTACGGTCAAACAGAACGTCTCTAGTTTCGTGAAGAAATTTAAAAGTAACAAAATATATCTCAGCGTCACTTTAACCTCGTAACTGAGCAATTTTCTTACCTGATCGTCCCGTTGGAGTGGCGGCAGAAGGATAGGGTGTTGTCGACGCAGGAGGTGCAGGCAGAGGGTACACCGGATCGCAACATTCCCGTTCTGGGAATTCGCTGGCCAGAGTCCGGCAAACCGCGAAGGCCAATAGGCCAAGTCCGAGAAAGAAGCTGCAACTGGTTAGCTTCTTCATGGGGGGCAGTAATATGGGCGGTCATTGGGCCAACACTTGGCCGCCCATCCCGCCAACGCCGAACAAAAACTTTGGCAAAAACCTGCAGCTCCTATCACTGTTTTAATGTAATTATAATAAACAACTCTTTGAGAATTTCTTCAGCTTCTAAACACATTAAGTACCAACACAAGCACTAGACACTTAGCACACTTAATTTAAACAAACTTTTATTCTTTCCTTTACGATACGCCGCGCGAGAAACTAGTTCCAAACTGACCACGAAGACAGATCTCGTCCCAAAGTTAGATAGGGCGGCAATGACACGCTTAGCGGGACCAAGCAACAACTCCCGCCAACTAGCGGAAGGAGAATGCGCACTGCTTCTGCGACGGCGAGCTTCGGCTATGTTCGCCAGTGTTCGGGTACCACGCTGAGACGCCTTGACAACAAGTACTATATAACCACACACTCGCGGGTTTGAGCCAATTTCAGTGCACGAGAGTAATTCTACCATACAAATTAGTCAAACGATGTTTGCGATGAGTGTTAGCTCAACAACCAAAATAAATCTGAGCAGTGACGTTGGTTAAATAAGGGTTGCATGTACACCGAATTAGAACTACATTAAGACGCTAACCTGAAAAACAGCATGTTACTATGTTACCATTTTTTAAAAAAAACACCATTCATGAAATATTTTCGGAACAACTTCATATCAAAAATAATTAGTGTCCTGTTTCGTGTTTTGCGAGAAGTGGAGTAGCCACGGACAATATGTGGTGTTGGACACTCGCTTTTTCTCGATTACTGGATAACCGAAGTGTCCACCATGCATTCACCGGCATTCAACCGAAACGTCGTGGAATACTAGCGACCACACGTCATTGGTCGTCACAGTAGCATGAAACTTTGCTGTCAAGTCTTCCGTGTAAATCGGCAGAATCCCTGTAAACATTTTTTATTTATTGAATAAAATTTTTTTTGGATATTATCCATCGCCTAGTAAATATAAAACGTAAAACGACGTTTCGGAGATGGGACTCTATCTCCGTCTTCAGGTTCCTACGCTAGATAGAGCTAATCCCTATCTCCGGACCAACTGTGTAGGAACCTGAAGACGGAGATAGAGTCCCATCTCCGAAACGTCGTTTTTTACGTTTTATATTTACTAGACGATGGATAATATCCAAGGAAATTTTTATTCGACGGAGATAGGGATTAGCTCTATCTAGTGGGCCCAACTGTGTAGGAACCTGAAGACGGAGATAGAGTCCCATCTCCGAAACGTCGTTTTTTACGTTTTATATTTACTAGACGATGGATAATATCCAAGGAAATTTTTATTCAATTGACTCTTCACCATCGTCAAGAAGTTTTAGATTTGATTTTTTATTTATGTTCCTGTACGGAGAGTTTAATTCCGGAGATTTCGCATGCTGTGGTCCACAATCACCAAGGATCAATAAAAAATCACACAATTCGTACATTTCACTCGCCCTTTCTTGCTGATAGTCTTAGTGCCACGGTCGTTCAGTCCTTAGTCAGAACAAAATTATTGGAGACGATTCGAGCTCTGAATGCGCGCACGAGCGCGTATTATAACACAGCATCCACAAGTCGGTCGACAGCTTCTTCTTATTCGCTGAAACTGCTCTCCCACCTGCCGGCAGTTGAGTCCGAGGAGACCTCAGATCAATGTCTCTGAGTAATTTATCTCGCAGACTGTTCGGCGTCTGCAGAACGATGAAATATTTACTCGTCTATTGACGGCACAGAACTCGTATTTCTCATACGCCCGAACGAGCTCTTCTGTCTCAACTTTTCGGACTGACTTCGGGTCATTACGCATTCAAACATACATATTCAGTGTACCTGAAAGACCATGATTTGTGTAAAAGGGTGTCATCGAATGAGCTCTCTGACTTACTCAACTGCAATGATTGTAAAAAAGTAAGGAATATTTTCTACACCTAAGAGCATAGATAATGTATTAAAACGCATTTATATATTATAAATTGCACCGACATAATTCTATTTTATCTACGTAAAAATGAAAGGTGTCTCAGTGGAGCTTGCACTCTGCTTATCCATTTGTAGGTCTTTCCGATGGAAGAAGTTTATTGATTTCTATTACTTTAATAGTGATTTGATTACATGAAATATCTCTGTTTTAGTTCCCACGTTAAGAAAGCAGTTTAGTGAGAGGGGAATATAATACAAAAATCCGGTCCAGAGAACGGAACGAAAATTACGAATAGCGTGGGCGAAGCTCCCTTATTATTTTAAGTCACTTCGCAAGTTTCTAGAGCAGAAAATGCTTTTTACCCAAAACATTCTACAACTGTTTTTGCCTTGGGAGAGGGCACATTAGCTATCGTCCAGTTCATAAATGTGATTTGTGTAATTGGTCAGTATTTTGGTACGTCTTTTATACTCCCAAAAGAGGGGTAAAATTTATTTTGTTTCCAAATTAATCGACATTTTTAAATAAATTTCTTAAATTCCAGATATATTAGACATATATGTCAGTGTGAGTTTCTGTTATGGGTCTAAGTAGTGTTTCTCTGGATCATTTACACAGTGACGCTGGAATCCACCTGGAGCTTTCTCCCAGCTGCACGATGAAATTGTTCGTCGCTGCCTATGTAAGGGACCGCATCATATATTTAGCTATTCGCAAACCTAATCGAATATACGTTTTAGGATAAAACTGCTAAAAATTTGTTTACTTAGAAAAGCAATTAGCACGCCTGTTATAATGTGAAATTGTGCCCTATATCAGTTGTTGAGAGATGTCACAAAGAAGGCATATTCTTAAATCTACCTACGATTACAGTCAATATTTACGCCACTGGACTAGCCGAAACAGCTCTGTCGGTATAGCCACTGGCTTTGGATTGGGAATGAACTTTTCTCTTCGTCACTGCATCCAAACCCGTCTACCTGCCCTACTCAACCCGAGGTAAAGCTGCCGGAGTGTGAGGCTGACAACTTACTTATATTCAGTGCCGAGGTTAGGAATTGTTTTTATCCGACGCCGGTTTTAAGTTGCCTTTCGCCCCCACACGTTGCCAGGCGGTGAGCGTCCATGATTCCTTCTTCGCAGATGGGCCATTGTATGAAGTTGCTTCTGTAGGTAATCATGGCCAGCCCTGGCTCCAAAATTTGCTACAAATATCTCTCTTGGGAGGTGGTGGAATGTTTTTCCCGGTTACACTCCGACACATTTTCCCGTTCTCATAGGTTTCCACGTCCCTTCTAACTTTCTTGGCGATGGCCAGTTTAATCTCATTGTGGACTGTTTCGTGTTCAAACCATTTTGACTTGTTGACAAAAGTAAATGACTTGCTCATTAATGATTCTGTTTTTGCGAAATTTAGCCTCGAAGTCGGCAACGACCTTTTGCTGTTAAGGTGTTCGTTTAATCGGTTTAAAATAATCCTCTACATAAGTTGGCTGCATGAGCATTGGAATTATTTCAGGTTTCTCCCATGATGCCGAAACTCTGTTCTTCCGAGTGGAATTTAAAAAACCCAGAACCGCAATCCGTGCATTTTTTACAGGAGCACAAAAACAGTTCATTAGGGAAGTTATCGGATCCAGCGCACAAATACGCAAGAGAAGAAATACATTTGGAAAATTTAAGGACGTCTATTCGACAAACCCTTGGTCTAATATTTTCGTAACATTGACGTGACCTTGGCCTATCAGTGACCTGTAACTGATATAAGTATGGCCACTCAGAGACTTACAGTTCTGCAGAAATAAGCGCGAGAAAAATTAACCTTGAAAAATTTAAGAGTCTTATATCCTGCATTCCCTTGGGCCAATTTCGTCTTGGCCTTGACATGACCTTGAGCTACCCGTAAGCTCAACTTGAATATGTGGAACTTTGCCCCACTTCAGCAAACGTCTCTAGGGTGCGATTCTAAATTAAGCATGGAGTAGCATTGCCTTACCGAAAGACACTCGCGTGTCATTTTTAACCCGAAGGTTAAGAGAATCGGTTCGGTCAACGAACTGAGGCTTGACCTCTAGGTCACTGGCAGTGAACGTGGGGGCTGCGGATGTTCCGCGTTGACAAACGAATTGAATGGAACGGTCATTTCTTGTAGGAAAACAAGACTATAAGATTCGGAATATCTATGGATTCTCTCGGTATAAAAGTAATGCTTACGATCAGGCAATCTCATTTTTTGAGACTGGCCTGGAAAACAATAGAAATTATAACGCACAGAATAAGTCAACAACTGTGGCGCGAATTGCATATGTCAGACTACATCTTAAGAGTAAAATTGCCTGTGTTGTTTTGAAAATAATCCATGCGAAGGAAATATTTCTCAAATATATCTGGGTCATGTTCCTAGGCACTGAAACCTCGTGGCAAGAGATCGTTTGAGACAGGAAAAATCAATGAATTTAAATGAAAATAAACAGATTCCACGGCAGGTATGTAGCCTACATGTGTACTTACGCATATAGGTTATATATAAAAGAATATTTTAATGACTGTGATCGTGAATCATGGTTAGTAATGAGACGAAATGCAGCTTGCTGCTATAATTAGGCACTTTGCTGAAGTACTTCTAATATTAGCGAGCATTCATTGCAGATATTTTTCGTTGTTACCAGCTAAAAGGAATATGATAAAAGGGAATGAAGGAAGCGAAAGGTTTCAAGTAAGAAAAATTAGATGATTCTATATTTTGCTTCTATTTAAAAACAAAATTATCTACTTCTTAAAATTGCTCTTAAACCACCAAGAGTTTTATACACACACATACATACATATATACTGCGAAAGTCTACAGTAAGTCACAAAACTATGTATTTAATTTTTAAAGTGAAACAGAATGCATAGCATTTTCACTCAGTGCAAATTCCCTGCTGTGAAAAATACACAAATATGAACTTCCTACTCTTCAATTTAGATAGCGCTTATTATTATTAAAATAAAACAATTAAGTAACTTATTTTTAGTAGCAATTATTACAGTAACTAACGATATTTATGACACTTATTTTTGTTGAGAACATACCATTCTCTTCCTCACAATTTTGGATGATATTCATAAATGTATAAACCCAGGTCATTGTACGGATTCTTACCCAAATTTGAAACAGATCGCATCTCAATTTCAGACACTCCCGGATATGATGTTGGTTTCAACCAACATCTTTGAAGGCGCCAAGAAAGTTGGTCCGTTTTTTGTAAACCCGAATGTTTTTAGCGGATACTTTGATTCACAGAGCTGCATAGTTCAAAAATCACAATTTCACTTGCATAAAAAAGGTACAATACCAAATTGAATAATGGAAAACGATTTGGAAAGGATATGACTGAATTATTGGCATTTCGGTATCCCTAAAATTATTACGTGTGTTGTGACCTTTCAATTTAACAAGGAAATTGCGTTAATCTGGGTTTATAAATTTATTACTGAGTTAAAATACGGTTAAAATCCGCGCAAACCGAAATAAACAGTAACACTGCTTTCAATGTTTTGTATTTAACAAAACTTCATCCGTAATAAAACAGTCCCGGTAATAAAGATCCGAAATTATATAAACTACTCTGAAAAGTTGGAAGTCGATAGCACAATTTCAGAAACTTTTTTTTTCAAAATGCTGACAGAGTTTTTTTCTTCGTAAGTTAATTGCTTCCAACTCATACTTCTGTTTGAACAATCGCTCCAGTTTAATGACTCAACATTTTTCTGATATTCATCAATGTGCGTGATTCGTATTCACTGGTTGCATTCACGTCCAGTGAGCGAAAAATTCACTAAACCATAACTTATTAAATTGGACTTCTCCTACACTGTTAACGCGATTGCCTTATATTTAACTAAATGAATGTAACAAAGCACTCAAGAACGCTTTAAAGTTGCTTAGACTCAGGAGACGTCTTGAATCTTATAGTGTAACACAGAAGACAACCGAATAAAGTCGTGAAATATTAATAGGCGCTTAGACAGTTAATATTCTGAAGCCGAAACTCGTTTAAGTACTTGAGAATTCGATCCGTACCGCAAAGGAATCACTACATTTCACCATTACAAACATCAGATGATTAATACTGCTTAGGAAAGTAATCGTTCTTTAAACTGAGAATTGAATGGAACTTGTGAACATGAAACACAACGCTAGGGCACTGTTTTTTTAAAGTAGATGGCACATACATTTACCACTGAGATTGAAAAGGTTAGCAGCTTCCTCCATTTCCATCATCAGAAAAACTTACCAATGGTTAATAATCTGAACAGATGACGTCAGTTGACGTCCTTACACCCCTTTTTATACGACGCCTTTAATAGTGAAATCTTACCACCTAAAACCAGTCTTGGAATAAATCTATTCTTCAGACTTCGTGAGCAAATTTTGTAGGTGCTTCTCACAAACTTTATTGAAAGGAGACATTATGTCTAACTACACGGCGAAATCACAAGGCGAGGATGCACCAACATTTTCCTTGTAATTAAATACCCATACGTAAGCAAATAATATCGTTTCTTTGAAAATGAAATATTATTTTATATTTTATTTTCAAGAATTTTTAACTTATACTATATCCTACGAGCAAGAAATATTTTACCCTACAACCATTAAATCTTAAAGACAGATCAGTTTTTAAATAAGTTATTTGTGAACATTTTGGAAATCGACGAAGTGACAATGAACTCGCTAAGTGAATTTTTTAAGTGTTTAAAACTCATATGTGAGTACAAGCCAATGTCACTTACATGCGTAACAGCTGTTGCAAGACCACAAGAACTGAATTCGTTGCAATTTTTAAGTAAATATTTCATATTTTAAAGAAAGCAGGTATACCGAAATATGGTACTTCAGAAGTACTCCTGCAGCCGTAAGAATAATGTTGACACAGAACAACATTTTCCTTCGCAACTTCAGTAAACCACATTTTTTTCCTAACCAAAAAAAATCCTTACGTTTCATTGCCATTTGTTTCTATACTTTAGAATTTGCCTCGTGAATTTTCGGTGAAACATTTCAAATAAAAAAAGTACAAAGTTCTAGATCTATAAAAATATATCTCGGCCATTTACTCTTGGGATCAGCTTTCCAACTTCTGTAAGCAAAGGTCGAGCGGGAAAAGGAGACTTAAGGAGTTCTTGCGTGTTGAATGATAGGAAAATAAGACACGAAGATAAATAACTGCCGGAGCTCTTAAACGTCAGACGCGCGCGTCTATTCCAGCCGTCATTTTGACGCGCAAAGCTAGCCGCAATTTCCTGTTGGAAAAGCTAAGGATCTTCCTTCATCATCTCGATGATAAGCCAGTTGCCTTGGTTGGTCTATCGTCGCACTGAGGCCCAGAGTTTCAAAGACCACTAACCTCGTCTACTGTTCAACATTCTAACTTTGTGCCTCCTTTTTGATATGAAGCTCCATACACAAATTCCCCAATTTTCAGCCATTCAAAATCAGCAAAATAGCTACGTCATTTTCAGATGACAAAACAGACTCTAAACTCAAATTCAAACATAGCACGACGTTTCGGGAACTTTTGTGGTCAAGTATGAATCTGGAGCTTGAGTCAACTGAGAAACCACTAATAATTTCTGACGTGCAGTGGGACACACATTAAACAAAAAATTCCGGAATCATTGGAACAGCCACACTGCTCACCCAAAAATTGCGTTAGACTAGGGGCGTTTCAAATCCGCTGCGTTTAAAAAAGAATGTAAAATTTACATAGAACAAAATACGTGAACGAACATTGTTTTACTCGATTTTAGGGAGGACCGTGAGATTTAGCCTCATCACAAGACGCAGCAGATGAAGTTAAAACATTTAAATTCGTAAACATGCACCGAAATAGGTGTATGGATTTACACCGGCAGGAAATATGTAATACAATTTTTTTTCAGTGTTTTCAATACGTCTGGATATAACATGTCAACGTTTTCATATACCGTAGGATAGTAATAAAATATTTTCTCTCTCATAACTTTACTTTCTGTGTCACAGTGAGTGATGAACTCAAAGATTGAGTCAGACACATTTTGAAATACAGAATTCATTTCTCGAAATGTACTTACGAATAACAGTTAATATATAAAAACATTCCGATACGGATAATTTATTTCTGGCCTTATTTCATCACAACATTAATTTCCATATGGAATTCTTACTCAAAACAGTTACATTTCTAAACATCTTCATTGTGTTTTACATAAATTATGATTACTGCTAGTTCTGCTTTTGTGTCTACCTGAATTTACTACTAGACAAATTTATTTGGGGTCCAATAAATTAATTTTAGAATCGTTATTAATGAATGATATTAAACATCAGTCCTTCATAATTTTAATTTTTAATAATGTAACACGTAGTAAAGCCTCGTCTCGAACTCCACAAAACATATAGGGTATTTTTAAAAAGAATTATTTATTTACAACATTAATAATTTACTTCTTTGCAGGAAGAAGCTTCCACCAGACTACACGAAGCTGCATTTTAGAAAAAAAAACAATCTTAAAACTCGTCACCATAAAATTTCACATCCCTTCATCAACTAATTTTTTAAAATGTTTCTTTGCAGATCGAGCTCGCTTAGCGCGTTAGTGTAATGAATTTTCTTGGTAAAATTATCTGATTTTCTGTTTACTCGAGCTAGAAAAATATATGGCAAGTTCCGACCATTTTAATAATATGAGCATGTGACAACATTTGGGTTTGTTTGCATGTATTGGATATTATTCTGAATCTTTACAGATATGCTTTATGAACCAACAGTAATCGCTTATGTCAGTTCCTCAAAGCTGTGTTTAATTCGGGGTTAACATTGCAGAAGGTGGGAAAATGTAATAATTTATAAATTCAGTTAAGTACTCGTTCTGTTTTCGTGATGAAGGTTATGTGGATTTTCTGTACTGTTCAGGATAATACGGAGACACACAGGATAATATGGGGTAGGACTAATTGTTTCTAAATTCTTACTTTGTTCAACAAGTCATTGGAAGACAAACCAAAATTTCGTAGATGAGATCAAATTTGTCGTTTCATTCAAGAGCTAACAGAAAACACTACATTGACGAAGAATATCAAAATCTGAAACTCTCGAGGGCTCAAATATTTCTACACACTGAGAACTGTATAAGAAGACTTGAAAACTTGATAACTTGTTGAAAGAAATTGAATCCCTGTTCTGCGTAATTAATGAGATAAAATTTCTCGTGACACACGTCAGCAGACCTAGGGCTAATATCAAAGATAAAATGCAATTCTACTTCCAACGCAGGAGGAACATCAGACTCGCCCAACGAAGTTCTCTCGTCGGAGCTAACAGGATTTCTGAAAATGTTTTCAATAACGAAATTTGCCATGCGCTATCAAGTCGTAGAGCCAGAAACATTTTTCTTGTCTTCGTTATTTGGATAATCGGGGAAACTGTAAAGCGGAAAACAAAATGTTCACTCTCTTAACCCCTCGACCGACAACAAATACTGCAACATAAGTCTTTTTTAACTGTCTGCTCCAGAGGACGAATTGACCGACTGAAAATGTGATTATGACGTCGGAACGAGATTCTGTTCTTTATTAGACAGCTGACTACCGATATTGGTGCCGTTAAGCGATAACCTGCGTTTCGCGGCCAGCTCAGGTCCAGTCGCATTGTGAGACTTCTGCTGTTAGCCGAGGCTGGGGAATGAAGTGTACAGCCCAGTTCACGATCAAGATTACTGAGACGCCTGCAGTACAACGGAAGATAAACTTATATTTCATTCAGATATAAGAAAAATAGCAATAACGAATGTCTTTCTGTGTAATAATCTCAAACGACGTGTTTAGTTTAGCAGAAACTAGGTTCAATCTTCAGGTTAAAGTTCAAACGTGCATATACAATGACGTATTATCAACTGAAAATTCCTATTTGAGTAAAATTTATTTCCCCAAATATCCAGCACACTTAGTCCCTTTTCACAGTCTTCCTCTAGTAACGCCCTAACATAATTCCTAACTCATACTGTGACGTCAACACAACTAATTCCCTCGGGTTTGACAATATGGACGTGAGAAGAACTCATGGAGGTAATTAGTATTCAAGAGTGGAAAGAATAAGATACATAGATCTTACAAAATATCGGTTCGGTTTTAATTTTTCGGGTAAAATAATATTTTGTGCTCTGTAGACTTTCCAATTTGTGAGTTTTCCAAAATCTCGTCGAAATATTTTTCTTTCATCTTAAAGCGTATAAGAATAAATGTGGGGATATTAATTTGTGCTTCACTGTAAGAAGGCTCTATAACAAACTACGCAACTAAATTATGTTTAACAAACAAACGAATATTTTACTGAAACACTCGAGGCAGTGGCTCTCTGATGTAATAGTGTAATGTTCATAACATCGGGCTCTCAGTTTTATAATTATTAATAATAATATAAATCACACGTTTTGAGAAATGTTACCGTGGGCCAGACGTCGTGACTTTGCAAAATTGTTGAAGGATTGACTGAAATGCTCTCTGGAGTTATTCACGAAGAAGGGCGAAATCTCTTCAAAAATATCCAATTATCTCGACTACTTCTGAGAAAATCGTACGAGTCTCACTTGGATTAGCCACTGACCCAGACTGGGATCCTCGCGTGAGTTATAAGAAAGTGAGTTCTTGAAACTTTGCACTTCGACTGAGAAGTTTCTAAAATTCGAGCTGTGCGATCATGGGGTAATTTTTTGAGGTCGCTTTAAAGTAACTTGGAACAAAATACAAGGGCAAACTCGGGTGGAAATATAAATGACCCGTGACTGAATGCCTTGTAGGCAGATTAAATACAGCGCTAATTATTAATAAAGAAGAGAGTAATTAAATAAGATTCTATGTGGAGAAATACTGCAATTGAGTACTGGAAGGAAATTTGCTTTTTCCGGCCCTCTCTTCAGCCTCATGCTTTTTCTGAAGCTTACTGTAGAACACAGGCGTATTTAATGACATCATATTAAGGAAATCATAACAATTTTTAATAAGCAGCATAGTCATTACATTATTCTTGCACAAATATGCCACAGCAATCATAAATTTATTTTTCTAAGCAATAACTGCAACTGACTTTCTGCCTGAAACTTACTGACTCGAACTAAGAAACCACAAAATCCTTTGCCCAAGAGCCCACAGGTTTTCTTCATATACCCCCCCCCCCCTACCTTCACCGTCAAACAATTTTATCTTCTGCGTAATCCGCATTTGTAACACTTCAAACGCGTAGTCGCAAAGCTGTAAAGTCATGAGAATAGTAAAGACTCTGTCCTCCCGATAGCCGGGCTCGACGGGAAAGGTTCCAGCCACAAAACCCATTACTATAACAATTACAAAACACAACATGTGGCATACAATTTATAAGCCATTCGCTGACCTCAGGGCAGAATGTGGAAACAATCACGAGGGTCTAAAACCATAGGCACGATATTCCGTAGCTACGACAAGAACATACTTCCATTTCGCAAACTGTGACGTATTATTCGTGAAAGCAGATTTTTTATTGAAACAGAAAAGGCACTTATTAGGATTAGCAAGATATGAGAAGAATTCAAGCAGCCTATTACCTCTTTCATTTTCAATTAAATTAAATTAATTTGATTAATTATCCTTAATTGTTGTTGCTGGATGAACTTGTAATTAACGACGACAACAAATCCACCACTACAATATAAAAGAATAGACATTTCTCGCTAGTTTTCAATCTAAGGAAGTTCATTTTAGTTCGGAAAAGTGTAATCTGTGTTCTCCGTTGTTCCAAAAATAAAATGGGGTCTGGAGACACGGAATGTCGCGCAGACTGGATGTCCAAATGGCACTGAAATGTGGCAATAGTTTCTGCGTGGGTGGCGTTACCTTAATTACGTCTTGGGGCAACAGACCTCAACTCTTAGCCACGCCACCTCGCACATTAGTACGAGCGCCTTACAACTGCGATGAAGTACGTCTGTCTGTCTAATCCCCATTTGAGCCCGATCATGAGATTCCTAAGAAGCATCTTAGTAAGAAACACTGAACTCCTATCATTATCCATTTATCAGACAGTCGTTTCAGACATGGCTTCGGAACAGAGTTCGAATAAAGCCTTAAGTCGACTAGTGGCTTCCCTCAGTAATTAAAGACAAATTCGAGGCAGTGTCTTCTGGTTTATTAACACCGCTTTCTCCCCGCCTTCTATCTCAACTAATATTTTGTCATTACGGCTTTCACCTGCACGTGC
The DNA here is from genome assembly GCF_000696155.1 of Zootermopsis nevadensis. The sequence goes on along the minus strand of NW_019059872.1, from coordinate 538,460 downwards.
TTACTTAATAGAAAATAAACTCCTAAACTAATCAAACCTAAAAGGCGTAAATCCTTGTTGTCTGCGATCTGACTTACTACGTAAGGAACTTGAGAGAATGCAAATTCCCAGATCCTTGAGCATTAAGTACATCGGGTGGTTGCAGGATGCGTCGTGTTAGTCTGGTTATATTAGACATGGGAATTTCATTTGAAAATGCAAGTTGTGAAACACGAAGCTTATTGGCAAATATTTAGGAAGAGTAAGTACAGTACTTCGTGTAGAAATATGGAAGTACCCCGTATTGATTTTATCCGAGGGAATATGTAATCGACGTAATTTTATTTTCACACCATACATTTTAAATGAGAACAGATTTAAAATTTTCTTTTGTAATTACTGGTATGGTTTATTTCATTTAAGGAACAAATAACTTTTGTTCCTAAGTATATCATATTTAATTTGAAACAAACAGAATTAACGTAAACACGCTTAGGGCTCGTGGTTCATGAAAAAACGTCCAAGTTATCCTCAGAGTAGATTACATGTCGTGTATTCATTTAGTCTACCTGCGAATTTCTGATTCACCTAGAAAATTATAAACCATTCCATCCAAGTAGACTACATCAGCAAATAAACAATTCAACATTCGGTACATTCACGACAAAAACACGAATTAAAACGATGATAGACGAAAGAACAGTGCGAAGAAGGTACGGTCAGAATGAGGATTACGAAGGAAGTATCAAAGGGGAACTAAATAAAACAGCACAAAACCAACTAAAATGTTCGCGAAACAAAAACAATGTCATCTGTGCACAGATGACATTGGTGAGACAGCTCTGTACCGACGAGACATCACAAGACGAGAGCTACTACAAATTCATAAGACTGAGAACAAAAAAAAACTGTAAATCGTGTAATGGCAAGGCAGATCTAAAATACTTAACGTGAGAGAACACGGATGGTCCGTGTGGAAACACACAGCGACTACACTATGTTTCTGAAGATAATCTTATCGCATCCTCAAATGTCTGGGAGAAAGTTTGGGTTTGTTGCGAAACTTCTGACAGGAAGCGAGCCGAATTTAAAGACAGCGACGCACTTAAGATACCGGCCGTCAAATGAAAATAAGTAATTACACACGTGCCATCATATACGCGCATTCTGATCTGTTGTCCACTTCGCCTACTCATCTTAGAGTCGATAACGGCAATCGAAATTCCAGCCGCTAATGAAAGACAAATAAGTCACAAACAGGTTACAAACCTATTCGCCCTCTCTCCCCGCAAATATACCGGACGCGGGTGGGACGACGTCAGTTCTTCTATAAATTCATCAAACATATACAAGTTACGTTCAGCATTACAACGAATTTAGAAATTTGCCGAGAAAAAAATTCTGCATTTAAGAACTTGAACAAACAGAATATGAATCACTTGGTGTCCCACCGGAATCTTAAGAGCTTGCGCATGAAGAGGACACAGTGGAAAATTAATTAATTAATTTAAAGTACAGTCTATGGTGTACCTGAAACTTCGTAGATCAAAAGAATCTGAAGATAATTTCCCCACATGCTCTTAGAAAGTATTCCGTGTGAAAAAAAATACCAGAGATGCTATAATTCCATGCAAAGATTCAAGTATGCAAAGAGTCGGCCTCTTTTATATAAGTACAATTAAGTTCAAAGGACTTAAAACATTTGTCTCATTAGTGGTTACACCTTTTATCCATAATATTTTACATATCGACCCAGTTTCTCTTTAGAATATCTGAAGCATGTTTTTTTTTTTTTTAAATTTATTTTCGAAAAGCTATGGGCTCTTTTGTAGAACGTTCATCAACATGCACTTTGTCGAGAATTTTGAGTAAGGGATGTAAATAAAAAATATAAAAGCGTGTAGGCTGTTTTATCCATCGCACGGATTTGGCATGAAGTCAGGCAGAAATGCAATGTTGCGAAACGACACCTAACTACAAACAAATATTATTTATATACAGCGTAAAATATTCATATCAAACTCTGATATAAATGGACAATTTCATGTGTCTACCCACGTATGAAAATCTATGATCAGTTCCCTACTGCAATTTTCAGACTAGGTAGAGGTCCGTTTACAAACATTCCCATCAACTGCATTCACTGATTTCGACAAGGCAAAGGGATTTAAGACACAGGGAAAGAACGCTCTTTATAAGATTAACAATCGGTAATTTTGGAAGTATTTTAGCTGTAAACAACGAACGTCTGAAACCGGAAAGCCGAGGTCGTACTTCGTAGACGACAGAGCTGAGTTTTAATTAATCTGTGATAGGAATAAATGCTGTTAGAACACTGTGACGCGCTGAAGAAGTTCTTGAGAGTTTGCTAATGTATAAGAGAAAAGAAGACAGGCAGGCAGGCAGGCAGGCGGCTGTGTGATTAGACGTGAAGCGAGAACTGAAGATTCATAAAATGCTAAAACATGGCACACCGCGAAATAAAAGACTAATTAATTCTTCATAAGCAATGACCTTATCTATGGCCTTGCATTTTCTTCAGATTACTTTGATGAATATCACAACTTTGTTTTTTATTCCTTCTTCATATCCCAGATAAATTCCAGACTCCAGGCTGACCAGTTTCGTGACCTTTTGTTAAGTTTCTTTCTCCATAGCGAACAAAGAGGAATTTCTGCAAACGGGTGACTCCATGTCTAGTACCCAATCGACAAATGCATCAGACAGTCCTTAAGCATTGTACGTGCCATCCCATCAAGTTCTGATATCTCGAGATGGATGTCTTCTGGGCTGTTGCCCCGTGTAGTACGGTATAAGTTTACCGATGTTTCAGGCGTCCTTTCTGCCTCCATCATCAGGGCGATCCATCCGTGAAACCCAAAAGACAGCCATCTTTGGGATCATCGCCGTGAGATCCTCAAACCCTAAATATCGCGACATTATTGATCTCTTTGAACATCTGTCGCTCTTAAACTCCTTTCTATTGCTTGAGTAACATAAGAACAACTATGATTTTTATTATTAATGCTGCTTTACGTTATTTAATTTATCAAATTATTATATTTCACTTCGTTTCGCTTCATTCACTTCAATTTATTTTATTTATATATTGTATAACCTTTCATAATTTGCTTCGGAGCGTAAAATGGACAGGTTAATCCAGCGAAAATACTGGTTTAAACTTGCATTTCAAGAAATGGTTTCGTAATACCTGTCGGTGCAATCTGCATGTGTTCTGTTTAAGTTATTAATGACGTAATTACGTTATTATTATATTTATTTAAGAATCTCAAATAATTTAAAACATTAATCCACTTTTTATTATAACCAGCGGATCAAGGATGAGAAATTAATCCTGTTTTCTTCTCATACCACATTTTAAAATATTTGCTCATCTTTAGACACTGTGTGTATACATGTGTATATAAGAAGACTATACACAGAAATATTCGTAGATACATACTGTACTTCAATTGTTCTGAAGAAATAAAATATATGCTAAAATGTGAAGGTATTACTTAAAACTTGATTTAAATGTATGGAGTGTTTTGCGCATTCCTAAAGCGAGTTTGTAAAATTCAAATACACTTTGATGAAAAGGGGAAACGAGATTTAATTGGCAGAATTCTTAACTTGGCGATGAGAGAAGACAGGAAATATAAGAAAATCAGCCCGTGTGTCGACGTCTTCAAGTATTACTAATTCAGAGTCTAAGTTTATTGGCCCTTAAGCAACTGAAGCGTCACATTAGCCTCTGCGAGCGTCGTCAATTGGAAAGAATGCCTCGCGTCCCACTAAATGCAAAAAGAATTCACGGATCCTTGAGATAACTTCATTCTAATTTACACGAAATAAGTTTTATACTCCGAAGCATCTTACACGCCGCTTCGAACTCGAGGCCAGTGGCACCATTTTCCGGTCACAGAGACCAAATTTAATACAATTAAGCTTACATTTAAATGTCGTCATGCGATGGGAAGTTCCGGACGTAGACCTACTCGAGAGAGGCGGGAAATTAGCATTAGGACCCGCAAGTTGTCTGCCTGCCTCATTACTCTTTAATCGCAAACCGTTTTCTGGATTTTTATGAAATTTGAATGAAGGGCCCTTGGCAAAACGCACTGACAATATATTAATGGGTAAGTCTGAGCAGTGACCGTGAGTTTAAGTTTGCTTACATAGCTTAAATACATTATGTATACACTCGTTAAATACACCTCCGTCTTGTAAGAAACTTATTACACTACAGGGTGTCCCAAAAAATGTATATACAGGCGTCCCAGCTGAAAATTTGTTGGCCGCTTGTAAATCACTTGCTCACGGCTGTCAATTGTGTCACGAAGCTAAAGGTGGTCATTTTGAAGTGCCAATGCTGATGCATGTAATGGTTTGGTTTACTAAAATGTCTTTACTTCAATGAATGTGTATTCATTGAATATTTTATATATTGTGCATACGCAAAATGTGTGTGAACATATATTTTTGGGACATCTTGTAGAAATGAGTGACTTGCACGTTGCAAGGTTTTGAACGACGTAAGTAAGATTACGCACATACCTTTAAAACAGGAACTCTGAAGTTAATTGATAATTATAGAATGTAACATTTCAAGAAGTGGAGTGCTATTGCACTCAGTTGTAAGAACTTTAGTAACGTAGCAAAATACAGCCACAAATTATCGTTTGAACTTTGTGTTTCACGTACAAAATTATTATTGCCAGGGTAATATTTTCTTCTATTTTCGAAGTTTTGATTCCAGTACGACCTGACTTTAGCTTTTTAAATAACTGATTACGTCCTATAAAATTATATATATTTTTTAAACCTTCCTCTAAAACAAACATCCATATTCTTATCACCACAGAAAACTCCAACACGGAAATTCTTCCGTGTTTAATATTGACTTTATATAATGTACCGTCTCCTTCAGAAAGCAAACACAATTGTACCTTTCGACCTGTTCACTGACGTGGTTTCAAACCGCATGTATCTATTATATACGTATAATCAACAGGTCTGTCATGTCTGTCTCTCCGTCCACGTGATTTACCTCGAGAACCGTTGGATGGATTTGGATGAAATTTGGTACAAAGTTTATGTCATTTTGAACGACCCTAAAATCGCACTTTAGAAATTTCCTGCAATATTCTGGCACCGATAATAGCGCCACTTGTAATTTTTTTTTTATTTAGTGTTCTGTCTGACGACCGGTCCATATGAACAGGATCCTTCCCTCTTTTTCTCGGACTGGGCCCTGTTCATATACGTTCTTGGCAGATGATCCGGAAGTGGTTTGCCATTGCCTTCTTCTGTGTGTGAATGGAGTAATTGTTGGGATGCCACGGAGGAAAACTCCGTGTTGCCTAGACCACGGCCTTGCCCAACACAAGTTATAAATTCGAACCCGAGACCCCAGGATTACAAGGCCAGCGTTCTAACCGCTAGACCACCGTGGCTTGGTATTATATCATTGCGAGCAGTAAATTAGCCCAGTGCATTCCTTCAGAGCATTGCCCGTCAATCAGGAAGGGGTCATATTTGCATATTATATCAGACCAATCCTACTTCCACCCACTGTTTTAACCCCGCTGCAAAAAGTGTGCAAACACATTTCATGATCACATCGGTGATAACATTTATTTTAAAATCCGAAATTCTCGAATGGCAGTAGATCTTTAAAACGCACACAACTCTTTGAGGAAAAATTTACATAAATTAACCGTAAGACAATAACACAGAGACAAACATTTGCACTATACGTTGATAAATTATGTTGGCATCACTTTCATTTTCCAAGTCATGTTCAGTGTGACGTGTTACAACCTAATTGCATCTTTTCTTCCGTCCGTACTGAATAAAATAAATAGATCAATGTTCATATCAATTATTATCTTATCATCCGTGATTGTCCTATTTAATTAATTTTTTCAAAAAACAAATTTAATATAAAAGTCTACTGGCAACGTGGGGATGAATGTTGCCTCCTGTAATCCATTATAATTAACATAAAAATGTACAGTTTGTCTTTCATGACATTCAATTACGTGCAACAAGCCTTATAACGGTATACGCACAATTTTGAATAAAAATTACTTATTCCCTCCAATTTCTGAACTCCATAAATAATTTAGCAACCACTGACTGTCACACAGGAGAATTATGATTCACAAGGATAAGACTCGCGTTCATTTTTGCGAAACAGGGTTCACTCGGCACGTGCTTACAAGTTCCATTACGTAGCGACACTCACGTGACACTGCTTCTTCTGGAGATAGCACGTGTTAAGTTTACGAGATTTATTTAAACCCGTGATAAAACCAGAGACGTTGCGACATGACACAGTTAAATATAAAGTGAGTACTGTAACCAAGATTTTCTCTGGAATACCTGAATGTGTAAAGAATATTCAAAAAATAAGTATAATACATACCTTAAGTAATTTATGTCAGAAAAAGTCGATATTTTCTCCCCGGCAGCAAGGAGGCCTTCGGAACCTCACGTCGAAGCCTTACATTTTAACACCAAACCACGTACCATACCAAGGACGGGTACCAATCAAGTCTATTTATTAATATGTGGGACTGACTCCTTGAACATATTAAGTATTTTATTAGCCCTAGATCAGCGTTTCTCAACCTATGGTACGCGTACCACTGGTAGTACGAGAGCCAATGTTGAGTGGTACGCGAACTAAGCAAGAAAATAAAAAGATAATATTAACATACATAAGTTCTCCCAGAATGTATTTGGTTAGTGGTACATTTAGTGTGTTAAATTATAATTGGTGGTACGCCACCGACAAATGGTGAGAGTCCCTGATCTAGATAATATGGGCAGTTCTTCCTGTTAATTTTGTATCGTTCCAAAACACAGCATTTTACTCTAAGGGAACAAAATAATATACGTTCTTTACTGTAAGAATTCCACTGATGTACCTCAAGGAGGCCCTGGGAGAGCACACTTACGTAAGACGTATTTTCTTGTTTCTAATGTTTGAAACACTGCAAAGATTTCAATTAGTTATTAATAAAAAAATTAAAATTTGTTGCAATCTGCCCCGGCCTCCCCACCTTTTCGATTAAGGTTGCTGGAAACTGCTTACAATTTCCGTAGGTAATATATAAAATTCTATGAACATGAATAGTTATTTTCTATTGCAGTCAGAGTTAAGAATTATTACACGGCATAATCCAATCAAGAAAGTCTGACAGGAATCAAAATCCTGAACATTAACAATGAAAATAAAATAAAAAATGTCTCTGGTTACGAGGCAAATGAAAAATGCCTTACTCCGCCCTTTAAAATACAAGGGCATTCCTAGTCAGTACAATCCTTTGACAACAAAGAAGAAAGTAAGATTACATTCACTTGTCTAAGACCTGAGTAAATTTTTTTTTTGTTAAAAAAATTTCACTGGAAGAGAAACGTCAAGTTATAAATCAATATTCCACGTCATCTGCGCTTACAATTTATTTCCCTTGCTCGTATTATTATTTATGAAACGGAGCTGAAAATCCCAAGTCTTGTTCTCACGTCAGCACACAGTGCGGAGCGTTAAGGCCATTCTGCGAGCTGCCCAGTTCGATCGTCCGGACATCACGGGGCATTTGCGTACACAAGAACACGTGAGAAATACGTAAAGAACCTGGGCCATCCGAGATGCTTCTTGCTACTTTCTGACTCGTGACACAGAAGCAGAAATGCGAATGAATTGGGCCATCGTCACGTAATTAACAGAGAGGTTTACAGCTTCTTAGTCGAGTAAGAACAGAGCCGACGCAGGGAAACCCTGAGTTCCGCAAATTGGCGGCACTTATACGGACCAAGGGCTGCCTGAGGGAACCCTGGGCATCCAA
>NW_019059872.1:508194-530511 GCF_000696155.1 Zootermopsis nevadensis | reverse complement strand
TTTCAGCAGCCCAGCCGAGGCTGTCTCTGGTAAGACGGTTAAGTCGGCACGAGTGGTCTGACTACTCAGCTACCCTGACCGAGGTTTTCCTCAGTTGTAAGACAAATACAAAGGTATAATTCAGAAGGGGCATAGCCCGCCAACCCTAATCACGGACGTCTTCGGTTAATTAAAATTACCCCCCCTCACCACCCATCGCAGAGGACAACAGCCAAAGAAAACTCAAAATTTCTACATTAAAATTTTCCGAAAGACACCCAACAAGAATCCTTTTAATGTCAGATGGTATAGCAACGGTCTCTTTAAAAGGTCAATGTCTTTCGCCACGACAAATTTGCTGTTAGCTTAATCAAACTCCGACAAAGTCTTAAATCACTCGTTGCCATTTACGGCAACATGGCGCCATGTTTCCTTATCGTCACAGCCCCGCGCGAGTCTGTCTTTGCCTTGAGACGCAAGGCGTTCAAATCCCAAACTTGAGATTCAGTCCATCCTGAGTTATAACCAGAACGCAGTTGGGTTAGAGCGGAGAGGAGCTGCATACTGCAACGATCTCCGCTACGTAACATTCCTTCCGCAACAACGCGACGCTTAAGAAACTCATCACCGGAGCCAATGAAATGCGACTTGTACGTCAAAGAAACAGGATTCTCAATGTTCCTTACTGAAAGTATAGAATTTTTTATCTCCCACGCAAATCCAAGAACATTCTGACTAAAGGAAACAATTCGTTAGTAATGTTTGTGTACTTGCATTCCAGCCATTAATCGGGTTTCTGTAAACTGAACTAAGAAATATTTTCTACGTTAGAATGTTAAGATTACAAGAGAGTGAAATTCTGTAAAAAGAAGGAAATATTTGCATACATGGCATTAGACGTAGCAGTAATTCATTATGATGCTTCCTGAGCCATGCAGTGTGAACTTCGGTTAAATTACGGGCATGGACTAACATCACATTTACAAAAAACGCAATCAGCCAGAAATGGTAATTTCTGGAAAAAAAAACTCGTGTCGACTCTTCCTTCAAGTTTATATGGCGAGACTACTAATATTAACAAATTAATAGCTTCAAAATTTATGTATAGCAGCAAAGTTTCGCATCGGCACCATGTTGTATTCACATATAGAAAAAATATTTCTTACAGAGTATCTTAAGCAGATTTGTGGTCTACCGCCAGACATAATTCAGAGAATTATCTTATATGTTTCGGTGGCTGCCTTCATCAAAGCGGAAGTTAAAGATACGTTTTGTGAAGCTGCTGCTTTGTTGTTTTGTAAAATAAACAACTAAATAGAAAATACGTTCACTATTATCTGTAAGCAAATTTGGACACTGCTCTCACCTATTTTGAATCGCACTGAATTATCAATTTTCCTCTTCGCGGGCTATTTTCGTCTCACGCGATACGCCATGACGTCACGTGATCGTAACGTCACTGGGTGATCAACCCACATTAACCGAATATCATCGTTTTGAAAAGTACTTGATGACAACGAGACCATTCCAGAAGCCGAGAGCGCCTTAAATCTTAAACTCAGGTGCGTCTAAGATCACGTTTCTACACCTCATACAGCACCCTTCTTCAGCAGAATAACTTTTTATACTGTGCAAAGTTTAACACGTGACAGGCGAAATTTGGTCCATGTATCCCGTGAACATATAGCTTCAAAAACTCAGGACAAACACACACGCTGTGCGCTTTGTAGAAAACTGCTAGTTGCCTGGTAGTTAAAGTTGGAGCGACAGCCTATAAAACACACTCACTCCAGGTACGGCAAAGTACTCGACGCTTTTTGAACTTGGTGAATTACATTCCCTAAATACTTCGCTTTTCAACTGAAAGATTCTTCAGAACATGCAATATCTGTTTCAAATGGAGCATAACACTTAAATAACTTTGTGAGTCTCTTCCTTGAGGAATGTAACGGATTATCGTACAAGTTACCACAATAGAAATCCGTGGTTCTTTGGCTGCCAAACTTCTTTCTCTGCTGTAGTTCTCTAATCATGTTCTTTTATACGACTGAAAGAAACCGAATGAAATCCCCTCCCCTCCATCATTTATCCATTACCTCGTTCGTCAAGTTCTATCAGTCGCCACTGTTCTACTTTTCCCCCCAGGACAGGTAACATGATTGAGATTATCATTTGATAAAGTCAGTAGATTCGGTCACATTCGTCAGCAATCCTTGTATAATAGAACATGAACGCAGAACAATCATAGATGAAGAACACATAGGAATTACCCGAACCTAAAGTCTAAAGCATTATCTGACTACACGTTTCGTTGCGTACTAAATTCCTTCTTCAGAGTAATTTCCACGTGTGAAATTGTAGTGTTGACGTCACAAAAGCTGATCAAAGTTTTAAAGTAAATTATTTAGTCAAATTTTCATTGTTAGTGTTCACAGTCACGATTCTCGAAATTCGCCTGTACACGCGTGCGTGCGTGTTTCTCCACTCTGACCCTTGAGATATTTAAGAACTGCGTATAAATCTTACGCTCCATCCCGTGACATCATCACCCCATGTCACATGGACTTCATTTTATCGCGTCGCTGACATAAACTTCAATTAATTGTGCAAAAAAACTGTATCAGATACTGAGCTTACTTAAGGCTACGTCATAACGCAAGGTAAAGTACATTGAAAATAAATGAACTTTTTTTATAAAATACTAACCTAACCGGGAATTTAACAAAGTCCTTCTGGACCAGAAAAAAAATAGAAACTGCAAATCACTGCAAAAACAACGAAACAAAACTGTGATAAATACACCGCGTGCAGCGATGATTATTTTGTTTGTAGTGCGAGTTTTGTTAACAACCACCGGCCCTATAGCAGCACAAAAGTGTCTCTGAAGTGACGCAAATGTGGAATTTTCCACTCATCAGCAATAAATCCTCCAATAAAACAATATGTTGAAACCAAAAGCGTGATTTTCATATATAAAACTGGACCAGACATTCTTAACATTTTCTAACCGCGACCCTTCCTTTAATTGTAATTATATTTTGTAAATCAAAGTAGGTAGGTACTTTTTTATAAAAATAAAATTCAATGCGACTGTTAAAAAATAACAATCAGTTTTACCATTAGCCGTGATCACGGAGCTTTAAAATTATACACGAATACAAAAATTAACGTAGATAGCTCAAGATCAGATAAAACATTTTAAAACTCGAAAAAGGACCTCTAAAACTTTGGTAAAAAGAGCAAAACATGAGTATCAAAACTTGGATTTATAACCATCGGATTTGAAAGGTCTTCAAAGAGTGTGATATCGCTGAAGACATGTGACATCGTAAGTTACGTTGTGCCTGAAGCCAATTTTGGAACATCGTATCCTCTCGTACTCCACTCACGTCTGGGTTTCGCCCTCCACTCGGCTTACATACTTCCTGGATGCAGCCACGTCCTTAATTCTCTGTTTTACCTTCAGTAACCAACCGAGTAACTTCATGGAGAACACTCGTTCTTCAGAAGCTAACATTACGCTCAGTCGGTCTCCACCAGCTTCCTCGTAAATTAAATCCTGATTGGTTAATGTCGTCCCCAAACATTTCGTCTTTGTCACAGTCCTCAGAGAATGTATTGACTACCTGTTATAATCTTGACCTATGGTCTGGTGACGAGATATGAACACGTACTCCACCAGATTCATTTCCAGCATCTGACAAAGATTCTGCGTCTTCTTTATGATATTTAGCACTCAATGAATCAACATCGTCAAAATCGACCACGCGCTGATACACGCCATTCATTTCCAATCCTTCAGTGTTTTATCGGACCTTCCTGATGGTTTATTCTAAAGCAAAAGTCAAGAGCGATGGATATAAGGCGCCTCCTTAATCTAGATCGTTTTTAATAATAAATTCATCAAAATTATGTTTACTATAATGATTATTCAAATAGATTAAAATCAGCCAAATTAATTACACCGATGCCCCCCGCTTCTGGCAGGAACTGCATGTCTCACAGCCAAGCTCCAACAGCAATTACCGAAAAGATTATTCGCACAACAAAGAAACAATATCGACTTTCTTTTTCTGGTTAAGTGGGGTTTCATTTGCACGCACATAAAACAGTCAGTACCGGTGCTAGAGATTCATCCACGAAGTCCTCTGGCAGAATAGAAGAATATTAGTTGGAAAAACCAGTACTCCAGGTGAACTTCAAACAGATTAGTTCCCACATACAAGTAAGACACGTTATAGAGCTGAAATTCAAGTCCATAATGGTCATCAACTCTGTAATAGTATTCATAATAATGGGACCATATTTGGGACAGTCGTCATTCAAATCCTCAACTTAACAATTGTTATCGTGTGTGAAGTTTTCGTGGTTTCTCCGGCCATTTCAAGCCACAGTGATTGCGTGGAATACAACAGGGTAAATCCTTTCAAATTTCAACCGGACTATCATTTCAACCATTGAAAAGATCATTCTTTCACCCGACATTATTTTACAGACGTGCAATAAATGCAGATTTGCAACAACAACAACAACGTAACGTGATAACAGTTACCGGTCAGTCCACTGCGAGTTTCACGCTTTCAAAAATTGACAGTTTCACCAATCACTACAGTCTGTAGAATTTAAAAATTCTCTTAAATGAATGATTAAAATAAGCAGAGAAATCGAATCCCAATGCATACAGACTTTACACTGTACAATACTCAATTTACATTACATTCAGCCAATGGTTTTATTCAGACATGCACTCAGTAATGACATATTGTTTCCCGGTGGTACTAAATGCCCTGTATTGTTACGGCGTCCCCCCAAAATTCAAAAGACCCCCTCCCCCTCCCCCCACTTCACCAGTCATCGTCTCACGCAACATTAAAAAGCGATGAACCTCTCTCTCCATGTTAATATTCATTCAAGTGGCGTGATTTCAGCGCTAAGAATCTTTGATTTAGATATTTATGTTTGAAAATCCGATAGAACACGCATGGACATGTGTAAATGTGACTTTTATTAATATTCCCCCTTCCACGTCTAAAGAAATTTAACACGTGTCCTAATTCAGTCCGAAGAAAATATTTGTATTTGGTAAAACATCGTAACGTATTGTCTCCGGAATTAAAATTGTTTGTCCTTAATTGTCTAATGTTTTATAAGACTACATGTCCGCTAAATTTATCATACCACAAAATATTTCATAATCTCTATTAAGGTAACTCAGAGTCCACAGGCGTCAACAGAATTCCATTAGCTTATGTCTAATAGAGTTTATTCTCACTCTGAGACGTAAGGCGGAGGTGTCGAAAACCTTAACCCCCAGCAGGAACACCGAATCTCGCAAATACCGAGAGCGTTCCTGATTCAACATTTGTTAGACAGGACGGATTCGCTGTCAGGCGCAACCGATATTTCTCAATGGGTCTACATCAACCACCGATGATGACTGCAGACGATACTTAAATAAGCACGACGACAGAAATATTTAGTTAATAAACGCGCCAGGGTGAGTGACGAGCGTCTTCGGGAGCGCTGGAAATCCGGAGAAGATGTACAACAAAGTAACGCGATCTGTGTACAAACGGAGCTGGAAACCAAAAGACGAGAGATAGAAATCTAATGCTGATATGTATGAACACTGTTTCTTGGGGATTAATCAGACACAAAACGTTGGAATTTAAAATATTAAAAAATCATCGATTGTTTTTAAAGGTCTTTTCGGTATATTAAACAATTAAATTAATGAACAGACGTCAATATCCATATAAGAGTTTACGTGCTCACAGGGGATTCATTCTTCTTGCTTATTCAACAAGCTTATTTATAACTGGCTGAAATTTACAAAAAAAAAAAAAACCCTAAAATATCCATTAATCGACAAACATAAAATAAATTAAGTGGCCATTTGTTCCTTTCTGTAGTCCCACGAAATCTAATCCTAAATTCGGAATGTCTGCAAATGGGGTTGATAAAATACAGCAGTTTTATTCTGTCATGAAAGTCGCCAATATATTTGGTTATTAGCTTCGAAGAAAATAAAACTCATTGCAGTGTTTACTAAAACCTCCACAAGTTTCCTCCGCCCTTTACAAGATTTCTGCAAAATTTCTTCCCTTCTGTACCTGACTTCCTGGTTTCTGATACTTGGGTTTCGTTAACGTGTGAGCCAAGGAAATGCGAGTGGCTCCTCTGCACACGCTGGCGACCTCCGAGGAAATCGATAAGTAGTTCTCAGGAAAAGAGGTGCAAACCGAAATGAGAATTGAGTCGTCCGCTCCTTCTGCCACAATACAAAATGCGATGAGGTGTCATTACTCACAAACGTTGAAGAGAAGAGGGTGTCAACGCGTTTTGAAACGCCACTGAATCCTCACAGACCAGTGAGTAAAGTAGGTACACTTAGATTCCGTTTACAATTTCAAAAAATTAAAATTTAAAACTAATTTGTCGTCTATTTATATCAAAATAAATAAAATCATTACCAGAAAAAATACTGAAATTTTCTAAATTTATTGAAAAAAGTTACAAATGTGTGCCGCGAAGATGCAAAATTTATGAATAAAATCAGAACCTCTTTGACAGACTGCCATATTTACATATTTACATTGAATATTGCATTATTATCCACACATTATTATTCTTTGTATCTGAAACAAAGAAATTTGACACTTGGTGCCTTGGCACGTGGAACGGGCTTCAATATTACAGCATTACAAAGCGATAGTTTATGATACAACGCTAATAACTAAGCCGATGGAGCAGATATCTTCCTGAGAACTTGATTGTAGCTGACGTCTTTAAGACATTTCTCCCCGTTTCTTGGAACCCGATCGTTCATTACGAAGTACTAATCCCTGCCCAGTTCCAAATAAATTTCCTAAAAGCCATTTCAGCATCGCACAGGTCGTCCAACTAGGAGTTCCGGCTGGAACTTTAGTGCATTTTTAATAATTCCCATGCATAATTTATAAGCCCCGCCCATATCATTGATAAAAATGTGGATGATACAAATCAATTTAATAAACGTGTATCTGTAATCTATACAAATGCGTATCATACATATGTTTATGACATCCAATAGCCGAGTGTACAGAACGCGATCCTTAGAAGATGGGGAAATTATATCCGCAATTCCTTCTGCTGTAGCTGAAATCGCCTCGAGGGGTCTCCTTCTTTTCCACCTTTCGCATTTCCGCCAAATAATGGAAATGTAGCAACAGAAATGTAGTTCACGCTGAGGCCAAAGATCTAATACATTTATTAGTCTGAATCACGAATCACAAGATTTCACAGGCCTGAATTACAGTTCATAAATTACTTTCTGTATTTTTGCTATAATGTAAACAGAAAAATTGAATAAAGCTTACGTACTCCAGATTATTAAGAGACAATCGAATAGTAATTTAATGCCTTAGTATTCTGAAAATAGGGTACTGAAAAAACTTTTAACCTAACCTAAGCTAACCTAACGCTTGCCCATGTGATTCGTATGAAGGCTAGGTATTTTTAATTTTGGAAATTTTCGAACATTTTAATTCTGTGAGTATGTCAACCAATTTTGAATTAGTTTATGATTTTCCAAAATTTTGAAAATAATTCTTTTTATTTTAAAATATTTTAAAGATATTTCGCCAATTTTTTAAAAAAATTAATTTGAAAAAAATTGAAAATTTAAAAAAAATCGAAAATTTATTTGTATTATATATTAGTGAGTATTGTAAGTTTTTTGTAATTCTTAAACTTTTCTGAAATGTTCAAAGTATTTATTTTTGAATATTTAATTCTAAAATTGCCCATCGTCCAGGTAATGGAGGCAGCAGGTACCTCTGAAACTTCGGTAAACTTCTACAAGCCTACACGGTGCAACAACCCAGAAGACAGCCATCTTCTGAAATGATTCATTAAATGCAGTTCTGCCATGACTCAGTTGCTGATTTTAAATCAATGACAACCATATAAATATACTTCCTTTTATTTGTACTTAATTCAATACTAGTACCTTCATTTGCATGTAGGAGAATGTCTGCGTTGCTGTATTATATTTACAACACGTAATCCATAAATAAACATCTTTAGCGCAAACAAGTGCCTGATATGAGTAATATAATATCGGCCCATCTTCATGTTCTTGTATTGGAAGAGCGCAGATAAAGATTTACAGATAGGAACAGTAGTAGAAATGCGATGCATACGAATTTTAAACTGATTCAACAGTTATTTTGGGGTCCTTTAAATTCAATGAAAGTATTAATGAGTATTTCTAATCCGTAATTAAATATTTATTTTGAATTCAACTTAAGTACTAATAAGAACTGAATTACACGCATATTTAAATGACTAAGTACCACGAATTTAAGTAAAACTTTAATGATTTACACTCTCCTAACTGAATTATATGAATTTTCTAATGTTTTAGTACTCATTATTAAATAAAATATTAATTAGTATTTCTCTCCCAATTGAATAATAGGCATTCTTAAATCCGTAATACCGTAAGCACTCTTCCATTATATGTATTTACCATTCCCTTTCTTTGCAATTCTTTATTTATCTGAAAATATATCACATTTGTAATTTATTTACAAGTTAATGACTATGGCTGACATTAATGTTGCATACAGTACTGTTTATATATATATATATATATATGAAAGTGGAATGTGGAGTGAATGACAATAGAAAGAATTTCAAACAATGGAATTGGAAGTTCTTGACTTTACTGTTTTCGCTTCTATCCTCTCTAACAATACTTCAAATTCGTGAGTTCCATTCGTATTATTTCCTTCTTTTAGTAGAAAGGCACATTCGGTTGAAATTCATGATCAAATTTTTCTCTTTAACTCACCGCCTCTGACGTACAGGAGAGAATCCATGCGCTCATTCCAGAGATCTGGAATTGCTTCCTGTGTTCCAGGACCGCACCCTCTCACATAAATGGCGAACAAGGAACCGGAAGAAAACGAAATGAAAAGATGTCATACGTGAATGCATAACAGGAATTTTAAGGAGTAAAGCTAAACAGGAAAATTATCATTCACGTTCCTGACTAAATTCTATTATTGTAGAAACTGGCTCCTTGCAATATGTTCCCGCCAAAAAATCTGCAGTACAATGAGCGGAAACGCTGTTTCCTTGTCCTTTAATTTCAATACTTATATTTATTTACGTTCTATTACGTAATGAATGACAAACTGGATATTCAGTCGGCAAACAAGACAATTTTTATAAGTCTTTCAAGTTTTGGTAAATACACTGACGACCCCTCCTCCCGCGGGACACAACTCCCGGTGGCAATCCCTGAAAAACACGCCGGAGTAATCCCCTATTCCCCCCCCCCCTCGTGGCACGCGCCAGGGGAACTAACGTTACGTAATCAACCTATCATAACCGAACCTAATGTAACCTAATAGATCCGGAGCTCGTAACGTTAATGAACCTATCTTAACCACACTCATCCACTATCATTTGATGATGCCGATGAGGCTCTGCCCCATTCTATGTGCGACTACTATATTAGAGTATAATCCAATGGCAGAAGGTCCATACCAAATTTCATCGAAATCCATCCAGCGGTTCTCGAGTTCAGTAAGAAAATTAAGTGGAGGCCTGATTCCTGTATGTAGTCTCTGGTAAAACAAAGTTGCGCACAACCTCGGAGTTTTCTTGCGCTCGCAATGAAGCAAACACGACCTGTTTTAAGAGTTTTCCATTCCAGCGCCAGTCTGCATTGCGAAGTGCGCCACTTTTCACAGTCTTAGAGCAGAAAATTATGCAACATAAAGTTTTCTCTCTCATAAAATCACTACGCTTTATAGTTTGAATACCAGTCTCCATGAGACCACTGTAACAACGCCGTTTGATTTATGAGTGTTCTCTCGACTGTCAAAACAAACGCTGTCCCTTCTGTTCATCGATCGTCGTGGAACAATTTATCTTTCTGCAGAACGGAGACTTTGTTAGTCCTCAGTATTTCGCGGCGTAATACAAGTTTGCTCGTGTTACTCTGGAAAGAAACGCAAACATTTGAAATTATTGAACGAAAAATGAGCAGAAGAATTTCACACCTGACACATTATATAATAAGTTGCTTTGTCAAAAACAAATTAATAATTATTTGTCCATTAGCCGGAGAGATTTCGAACCTGCCGGGAATTTTAATACTTCAGTTTCTCAGATAGGAACGGAAAGTGAACTCAGACCAAAGCGTTCAAGTCCTTAATTAAACTCACCACGAAATAATTGTTCTGTACCAGCTCCACTAGTCCTTCATACGCCTTACCCTTGCACATCTGGGCCTGCCACTGTTATTGGCATTTGTTATTTCATGTTCCCAATCAATGAGTTTGCTGTCTTCCTGAGCGCAGATACTTGGATTATTGGAGAAACGCTTTCTCCGCCATATCAAGCCTTTGGGGCTGATAACTGCGAATCTTGTATCTGACATTATCTTAACTTCAGAGACAAATACTCAGTACAGTCGCAGGCAAAACAAAGTTCTTGAGATAGACATCCCTTAACTCCGCTTTAGATTATGGTAATATATTTAGCTTCCAATATATCCGTTGGATGCGGTCAAAAAGCTGTGACGTAGCAGAGGAGGGAAGGGGTGGGGTTGTTGCTGGTGGTGGGAGGAGGGGTGGGGGCGAAACTGGCAGAGACAAATATTACTTCGACAACTCCGTTTTGGGTTTACTTTCCTTCGAATGTGCGGCCAATCAACAACTTTCTAATGCCAATTTCAGCTCACGCTGAGGCAAATGTACGCACGCCGCCTCCTGACTAATGGTAAGTTATAATTACTCCACAGAATTATCGCTGAAACTGACTTCTGAATCGTTGGAGCCATCGACTACAAACGGGACACTTCGCACACAGCACGGCCTACAGAGTTCACTGATCTTATGAGAATATGAACCATAAAACTAAACGATAAGCCCGTTCTATCCAGGTTAATTTACAGACACGTTCGTCCAATCAATCCACTTCGTTTATTTATTATTACCAGAACATATGTAACGCTGGGACCGGGATTTATGTCATTACAGGTTTGATCACTTCACATCTTGTAGTGTTATTATTCTGGTACGTCTGATTTGCCCTCAACATGATGAATGAATCTGCAGACAACACGTGTATTTGAATCTAGTTAATTTATATCTATCAGACTGTTTTATTCGAAGGAAAGAACCCATCCAGTTACCGCTGCCAGCGACCAAGAGCGCCGATTCGGAAAAGATCACCCGCGGCATAAACGAGACTGCTGGAAGGCGACGAGACGATCGGGGAACGCGGACATCAAAGCGAGCGACGAACTTTTTAACCCGAGCCGAGACCCGCGTCCTTTCGTGCTCATTTGAACAGACTAGGTTTGTTCGGGAACGATACGAGTACATGTGAGGATTTGCAGCGCCACGTGAAGAGAAATGCGAGCAAACTCTTGGTGGGTGGGGGTGAAGGGGGGAGGAGCAGCTGTCTTTATGGCCAAACAGGCTTCACAGTGAAACAAATGACGAGAATGTTAGTACTGATGTGTGTGTGTGTGGACTGAGAAATACAGAGAATTTGTGAAAGCGATACTGCGTTTCTTCAACGTGGTGAAATAGCATATCAAAAACACTCCATGAAGAAGACAGCACGAAGTTTGAAGAATTACCCGCAGTAAAATTATGTGATCCATATTTATGGCATGGACTGTCTTATTGATCAAAAGTGTTATTTAATCGACCATAAATCTGACAACTATTCTGTTCGAATGCGAGACAAGTGACGTCAGCTCTCTCCACAGTGATTTGTTAGAACGCTACCTAACGACAAACGCATGAACAAAGTGAATTTAAAATATAGTAAAATG
The DNA here is from genome assembly GCF_000696155.1 of Zootermopsis nevadensis. The sequence goes on along the minus strand of NW_019059872.1, from coordinate 518,690 downwards.
GAAAAAAAAACATTATTTTGTTTTCTGTACATATAAGCAAAGAAGTTGTTTCATAGATTCGAAGACTTGGGATTAACAGATCGTGAAAATGTTTCTACGCAAGGAGCGACATGTGTGGTGTGGAAAGATTTTAGACAAAGACGCTAGAAAGTCGAAATGACCAAAGACTGCAAAAGGCAGTCATCATACTGAGGTTGAGGAACAACCGATATTTTGCGCGAAAATAACTTTGCCGTACAAGACACGGATGAATTAATTGCAAAACGAGACGGAGGAAAGAAGACTCACTACAGAGGCATATTTAAAATATTTCGTCAACATAAAATCAACAGTCAATATTCCTAGGCGAACCCATCCATACACGAATACACACCTGTTTATTTTAGAAACAGCTGACTTAAATATAACTCACGCAAAATATCCGATCATAAGAAGCGTTCCGGTTTGATGTTTTCTGAATTATCAGTAGTGTATGGGAGGGAAGACGTGGGTTTAGATGGCAGGATAATATTAAAAACTATGAAAATGTGGGCAATTGTCATGTGGCTCGTGATATGTACCAGTGGTGGGTTCTTTTGAATGTGGTAAAAGAATGTCGAGTTTTTACCAGTTGAAAAACTATTATCTTCTATACAAGGAGTCTGCTTCACGGCTTTACAAACCGGAACCTTGAATAATTTTAGTCGCAGTAGCTGAAAAATCATGGCCTGGGATGGTTCCAGACGCTTGCAGTTAGTAAGCTGTCTTATCAACAAACAAGAGCGTCCTTTCGTTCACGGCATTAATTATTCCGTCTTTCACAGGTGAAATGTTTTTGCTCGCACTCAATGCACGAAATAACATTTACAGGGCTGGATTGATGGATTTTCTGCCATTAAATATTTATGCCAAGTACGGCATATGTCGTGTTCATTTGCAATTTTACTCACTATTGACGAGTAACGTATTGTTCAAATTACCGTGTTCACCGAAGGGACGCTTCTAGTCAATTCTGTACTAAAACAAACGCAAAACATTTCAGTACCAATTCAAGCCACAAAGTGAAATGACGTCACTAAACGGAAACAAAGAAAGATTTTTTTACTGATTATGAATTAAATTTTCGAATAATTCCAGTAATGGATAATTGATGTTTGTTGCTATCTAGGAACACGAATTACTTCTTTATTTCTAGTTTTTACTTTTATGGTGGCTTGGCATTTTTATAATGCGCGTGGCCTGCGTCTAATACACGTCGGGAATAATCATCTATGGATGTGTTGTTTCTGTTTTCTATTAGATGTGCCCCATGTTCGGTCGGTGTACTTCTGAAAACTTTAAAATCACTTTAGTTGGTACATATCAAAACTGTAAAGATATTCTTCTTTCACAAAATACTTTTTTTTCTAATTAAAGACATGGGCATAACAAATGAAAAAAATTAAATTAAATTAAAAAATCTGTTAGATACTTCATTCCGGCAATGTGAAATGAAATCAAAAAGTCACTCAATCTAAACAAAATAATTTACCACGCTCCTTTTTATTTGTTTTTCCACTGCGTCATACCAAGTACATAGGTTACTGGTGGTTATCATAGAAGGTCTGGATGAAGGCTGTCGACGTCTATAGCAAAACACTGTCATGGTGGAACTGAGGAAAAGTCTAAGATAGCTGTTAAGCGGCCGGGACTCGAACAAGGGATCTGTTACGACTTATCAAGCACGTTTTGACTGTAACCTACTTTCCACGCTAATGGTTACAAATCACCTGTCAAATTTACTCTCCACCGCTTCACGGCCTTAGCAGAATCTCCAAATTCCTGAAATGTGTGGGGTGAATTAGGTGATTAAACGCGATTGGTCAACATAAATTTTAAAAAAAATTGAGCTATTTTCTGATAAACGGGTTACGATGCGTTAACAGGCTCGAAGTTCATAATTTGTTGCGATTAATTCTTAAAAAAACGCAGGTCATGTTACGGATTACTAAGATAAACGCGCCCTTGCGCGAAGGAACGCGAAGTTTAAAGTCTTCAGCAACGATCACACGTTCAGATTATGCAGAAAATTCTGAGAGTCGATGGCTACAAATCCACGGTTTGCCAATTGCATGGAGTAAATATTCTGTAAGTCATCTGCTTCCGGAGCCTTGTTTCACGGACAATTTAGTTTGACATTTAAGTCCCCGGCACTGACATTTCCTCTCCTGACTGCATTAAGCCGGCCCCAGCTCAAGCTCCGCTAAGCCCCCTATTAAAACGCGCTCCACAGCCACAATGCCGCACAGGAGCCCTATATTTATCGGAGTTCCTCGAACGTCGTGTGCTATTATGCAGCGTAATATTGTCTTGCTAATATCCTTAAGTCCTTGTTACAACGTCCTCAACACATTATTAGATTATTTTTGTCTTCCGTTGTTTTTCTCTGCCATTAACACGTTGTCAAACAGACATTACTGTGAAAACAGTTGCTATAGGTGCTCATTAATTAAGTCCACAGTGGCATTTTAGAGACTGATGCAAAAGAAACAAAGCAAACACGATTAGCGGCATTGAATAAATGAGGCGTCGGACTGAATTCAGTATAAAAAAGTCTCATGGAGCACTTTTCAAGGATTTTCTCAGACTGCCACGGACAGCAAGGATGAATTTGGTATAAAAATTTTTATTTAAATTTTGCACTACGTCATACAATTCATCGTAATTCACTTGGGTGAATTCGTAACCGTAAAGGATGAACTGGGTTAGTTTTTTAACATGTAATTCCTTTGTACATATTTAAATGTTGCACCAGAACAGAAACGTGCCTAGATGTAGATTTTATTGTCGTGTACCTCGCAGAACATATTTAGCTCTGACGATGGAGGCAGCGTGTACCTCCGAACTTTACAAATTCACGCGGTGTTACTAACAGAAGACCGATATTTTACATCATCGCAGTGAGAACAAATGAAACAGACATTACTATTAAATGTCCCGTCAAGAATAAATGGAAAATCCTTAGCAGTAAAAACGTACAGTCCGCCATCAAATTCTGCCCCTCACAAGCTGAATCGAGGCCCACTATTTATTATACGAAACAATATAAAAGACTCGATGAAGCATGAGGAACCCGGGCTTCTGACAAGTTTATTCATTCGATTTGTAAATTAAACAAGTAACCTCCCGCCATCAATTAGTATGACAATTTCCTCTACGCGTGAAAATTGGTGGTGAGGCGGACTGTCCTCTCCGCTGGCATTAATAGACAAACCTGAAGAACTATGACAGGTTCGGCGAGAAGTAATCGAATGGAGGTAATAAGTCCTAAGCGGTGTCCACTCGTCGTCACCAAATCTTCGCAATGTTTGAGGCCCGGGCTTAAAGATACAGTAGGTTCTGGAAACATATAGGCATATCCTTCTTGTTTCAAGAATTCTGTAATTATTTCAGACGTTCTGTAGTACTCAGTAGTGGTCTTCAATAAATTGAAAAGGACGGTATTTCAGAGATACATCGACCAATTACGACGAGGCTTCAGTTGACTACCTAAAAACTTGCATATTAATCTCGTAAATCAAAAGTCTATGCGAAATTAAACAGCATTTTTATAATTTCTCACTGAAGCTCATACGGTAAGAATGTCCACAGAATTGACCAGGAAATCAGATCTGTATAACCGCGTCCTTATTTTCCATTTTGGGGCAAGTAATTTATCGGCAAAATCAATTGCACTAATAAGTACCGGGTGCTTATTTCTTCAGAGAATAAAATACGCACGAATGCCGAAATGACTTGGGCCACGTATCAACAGTTTTAGACGTTCGAAACCCTTTACAGGAGTTACAGCATTAATTTTCAAGATGTGATTTCGAGAGAACGCTTGTTACTTGTCAATTAGGCTCTGACATAAATGTGGGTGTGATTTAACGAGTGGATTTACATCTTCCAGTTAGGATCAACTTTAATGGATACAGACTGTCACACCAAGAATAAACACAGCTAATTCAAAGAGAAATGACTCCTTCAGGGCCTTGTTTATTTGTTTAATTGTCTTTACACATTTGAGATAAATTTAGGGGAAAGACGAAGATGAGTCATCTGCACGTAGAGGCGATGAAATTGGAGTAGACTAGGCACGAGAGATAGCCAGAAAGAGATGGTGGGGCAGGGATGCAATTATGACCAGTCGTTCTGCGAGGGCTGGTGAAATTCACAACAAATCCACCGGCGCTGCCACCGAACAACCAACAAGATACAGTTAATATTAAACTCGGGATAGTTTGTTTGGAAGATCTCTAACATTTATGATCGCATTATAGTCGAAAGTTAATTCTTTCCAAAAGTCAAACAAGTCTTCAGTCTTCTACCACCGCACGCATAAAATAATTACCTTGCAGCGAGCGAAGCTGCCGCGAAACGAATTCTTTTATAATTAGACCAGAAAGGGCAATAATCAACCCCGCATTGCAGCCCTTCCCGCAAGGGAAGACACAAACTCGTGACCTTTAACTCGCGAAGGGGCGGAGCTACAGATATTATTTCAGTAACTTTTCCTCAAGTCAGATATCCCGCACTATCCTTCAAATACCAAATCTTGCGAAACACTCGGTCAATAATCCCTCACGAGTCCAATAAAAGTAGTGGCTCTCTGAACTGTATTAAAGGCTTTGAAATTTAGGAATCGATTCAGAGTACAGACAAGACGATGCCAGTTTCGTAACGAGTAAATAGAATAGAGTTATCTCTAAGAGCTGGTTACTTCATTTCCTCTGGAACTCTCGAAAAAATTCTTACGGAAATATTTAAACACTGCCGCGTAAAACACGTTTCGAAACATCAGTCCAAGACTTTACTATGAAACTCCACAACGTAACAATTAACACGTGTTTCGTCGGCTCGACGTTTCGAAAGCTTTACAGGCAGAAAACATTTCGACGTCCGGCATTTCCATATGGACCTCAACGCACGTGGTGTCATCTGTGTTTCCTTTCCGTCACTTTTCAGCGAAATACTTGTAAAATTGATAAAATAAAGTTCCATAAACCACAGTTTCGGAAAACAGAAGACAGTTCTGTCAACTACGCCGTTCTTACCCTTACACGGCTCCTGAATTTATCCACCGCAGAGGTCACTCATTTCAGGCGGTTTTATTTTAAAAAACATTTTTCCCAGCCCTGATGACGGAGGCAGCATGACCCCTGAAACGTCGGTTAACATCAACCAGACTACACAGCGCAATAACCCAGAAGACAGCAATCTATGCTACCGGTATTTGCGGCAGATGTCAGCACGAGTTCTGTGTCGATCTTACCGCCATCTGTGAACATCGTAGCAGTACTATTCAGGGTGCTGTGTCGTATCGACCCAATTCTAGCTGCAGTAAACACGGAAGAACAAGGTCACGTGACAGACAATGCTTTATGAGAGTTCATATTTCAAGCTTTAAGCCAGTACAAATATTAGCGGCACATATTCCAACCCCTTTGTCCCTATGTATGCAACCCACTTGGTGAAACACGGAGGACAAAGCGAAAAGTTGTCCTCGTATGAATAACCTTCCATAAAGCATACTGCAATGCTCCAGTTCATTACCGATACACTTTATACAGTAGCAAGGAAATGTGTTTACACTGTCACAATTTCAAGGAAAGAAAGTCACTTCTGTGAAGCGATCTTCTACTCAGGATCCCAATACGAATACACGTTTAATTTTAGGTACCAACACTTGTCAACGACTGATTTTAACCATAGTTGCATGGCACAGCGGTCGTGTTTCATCCTTGGAAGCCCCAATTTCTCCGAATCCTATTTCCAGTCAGGGGTTCGTATGTTCTACGTTTTTATTTCTGAGTAATCCGATCTTTCCGGATACGACAACTCGTTAGAATGTCCCAGTCATTTACATTTTCCATGAAGCCTATTTTTAATCGTGATTCGATCGTAATTAGGAAGCGAATCTTTCCCATCAAGAAGACGTTATTGCTCTTTTCTCGACACGGAAATAGCCAGAGTCGAATATTCATGACTACTGCAACCAGCCACGGACAGAGAACGCAACGTTGGGAGTTAATAAAAATAACTTAATGGCGGCCAACTGCTTCCATTTTTGGTACCTCTAAATCCAGTACAGACGGGCGAAGTAACACAGGTTTCCTACTAAATTAATTAACTAATTAACTAGATGGCTTACGGAACGCGAAGGTTCATCACCGAACTAACCAAAGCCCTCCACCGGACCCAGTCTCCTTCAACTCCTATCTCCCATAGATCCCGCCTGAGATTATCCTCCCATCTACGTCTAGGTCTCCCCAGAGGTCTCTTCCCCTCAGGCTTCCCGACCAATACCCGGTGCACACCTCTTGTTCCATCCATGCGCGCTACATGCCCAGCCCATCTCATTCTTCTCGACTTAATCACCCTGACAAGTTTTCCTACTAAGAGAAAAACTAATTACACAAGCATTTGTAAGCTTCGGTGGCCAATATAACAAAGCAAAAGTATTGTCTTTCGTTTCTATTTGTTAGAATCACCCTGTAGAGGACACAAAAATATTCTTCAACAAAGAGACGTCCTCACTTTTTTCGGATGGGCGGGTTGCTAACAACCGCTGACAAGAACCAGGACCATGTTACGAGATGTGATTTACAGACTCTGCTTTTGCAGAGATTAAAGTGTCAGTATTTTAACATGTAACATTTTGGTTTCTACGCAACGCTCGGTTCGCGTTCCCACTTTACCGCCTTTCTGGTATCGACCGGTTTGATGAAAATTGGACCAGACCACGACGCCATCTAGCGAACGGGCCGCGAAATACGTGCATTGCAGACATAACCACCAGATGTCGCGCATGTTGGGATTTGAGATAAATTAAATTTAAATACTCTTACCATAAACGCAGTAATGAGTGTACTTAGCTGGCTGCTCGTCTCGTACGTACCTGAAATCAGAAAAAAAAAAATAATGACTTTAGACAAAACACGATCCCTTCAATTATAGTGACCCTGTAAAGATTTGTGACAATGGATGAAACATTATCTTTAAACAATGTCTATTTCCTGAGACACAGCCTTCTCGACACTGTTTCGCTCAAGCTGTGCTCAACAAAATTACACCAGCGATTATCAACTACTCAGCCCGGTGAAGTATCGCCGATTTGCTTTTCTGTGTCGCCCTGGTTTGCTTAGAAACAGTTACATCATTTGACAAACTGGCTTCAAATGTCATCGCCAGAAATTGTTGAGGTTAATGAACAATATTAAATCAAGAACTGGGGCACGTGTCACAGATGACGCGACGAGGATTCAGGCAAATGAAAATGACAGAAATTAGCCGATACTGAAAAATTATTCTCACAAAAACAGTGTTAATATCTCGCTAATGACATTCCGATATTCGATAAACTGAGGAATTTAAAAGTGTCTATAACATTCCACGTATTATTCCAAAAGTCTTGCTCCTGACCAACATCTCTGAATTCTCCTGATGAGAAATATTCAGCAACTTCTCTTTCGTAATAAGTTCATATCTCATGGAATGCTGAAATCAATGAAGATGAAGATCTTTCTGTGATATTTCAATACTTTGTCCACATTGCTTACCATTTCATTTGTTCCACATGCTGGCTGTTTCCCAGTCTCTTCACATATTGAATATGGATCATGCAGACACCACCTTCAGTTACATAATTTGCATACTGTCTACATAATGCAGGCTGGATATCATGGCGTGTTATGTATTCATTACTTGCTAATATAGGGAACACAGACACAAGAAATTCAAGAGTTTCTTCTCACTGCTCTCGTAGTACATATCGTTTACTATATACAGGGTGAGCACAACAGAACTTTACACTTCCAAACTGATGTAGAAAACAAATGGTGCGTTCTTTTAACTTTACACCTACGTGAGTCGATATAAAAATTATCGAAGTATTGTACACGCCTCACGGACTCGTTTACTATATACAGGGTGAGCACAACAGAACTTTACACTTCCAAACTGATGTAGAAAACAAATGGTGCGTTCTTTTAACTTTACACCTACGTGAGTCGATATAAAAATTATCGAAGTATTGTACACGCCTCACGGACACTCGATATGTGCTCCGCGAGTCACACGGCAGGTGCCGAGACGATAATCGAACTCGTCCAAGGCTTTTTGCAGAGTTGTGATACGAATTTCTTGTACCAGGCGTAAATAGATACTCGGCTGAGTAGTTCTATGTCAAATAGTGTTCAAATCCTTAGCCATTACAAACTCTTTCTTCGCTAATTACACAAAACACTAACACTTCTGTTGTGGTGTAGCCATTTTTCAAAACTAGTGGCATCTAGCGGAGGCGAGCAACAACAATCACCAGAGTCATTTGAAACTAAACTTCTATCAACTGGCGTGGGTGCGAAGTTCAAAGCACGCGGCATTTATTTTTCTGTATCATTTTGAAAGTGTAAAGCTCTTTTGTGCTCACTCTGTAATGCTTCCTAGAAACGCTTTTCTAGTATTGTTCTTGTTACAATCACAGCTGATATTATTATTACAACAGGACAGTCTTTTTATGGACACCAATTCTGTCCTTTCTTAATCGAGCTCCTTCATGGAATTTTTGAGATTAACCTTTATTTACTGTTGAGTTCTTTACGTTAAAAGTGAATCAGCCGCGAATGTTGTGTGTACGAATGTCGAATGGCTCGTGCACATTTTAAAGTACCGTTTTTATGTTAGGAACATTTGTTTATTAATTTCCCTTTTGTGTAGTGTAAACTTCATTTTAATTTTAGAAGTTATTTTAATTCGTTTAAAGCACTTTATTCTTTATTTGTTTCTGCTGTAAACGCAATTCAACACTTGTCTGTTGATGCATCACAATGAAATGAAGAACTGGCTTCAATTATTCATTCCAAGACCAAATTAAATACTCTCCTACGCCGACCGTGAGTTCTCACGGGCAATGTGATTCCACCCATTTGGATCTAAGTAGCTTATCTGATTTGGTTTTGAGCTCTTTGCTTTTGGACAAGCTTAGCAGTTATGGACTGTCCACTGGTTACGTCAGCCGGTTTTGCAGTTTGTTTCTGTAAAAATCTTACGTCGCCTTCACATTATATATTATAATTTTCTTCTCTTTGGTGATATATAATCATTTCTCACCGCACTACGTCGGTTTAATGCTTCTCGCGTTTGTAGTCAGACAAAAAACCCCGTGCAAATTGGTGTACTACAAATAATATGAAGCTTAATATTGATTTAACAAGAATAATTTCCTTCTACAGGAGAAGCCAACATGTTAACTTTAAATTAAGTCCTCTGTAACTTTAATATTCTATGTAAAAATTGAGTTAAAGACCTTGATGTCTTCCTTCTGCCGGGACTTTCACTCCCATCACCATGTTGAAAGTGTATTCTCTCGTGCCATAAAGGTGACAGGCCTAATACGCACTGTAAAACGTCCTTCTACTCTTTAGACAACCTTGTGATGCTTTACAGCAGTCTAGTTAGATCAATACTTGAATATTTTCTTGATATTTCAAGCTCTAGTACCATTAATGACCCCAATAAATTGAGAGAACTCAGAAAAAGTTTATAAATTATGTTGATAAAGACTTCTTTAAAAACTATTATCAATACAATTACAATTATTTTCTGGACGACATGAAATAACACACACGTAACACATATAAGAGTTTTCGTTTTTTAAATGTAGTATTTGTAAAGAATGTTGGCAATGACAATATTAACACCTCTTTGCTGTCAGGAAGTGTTGGTATTATACTTAAGAGACTTAATTACTTTCGTGCTTATTTCATATATGTACTGTTTTGTCTCGTGTTTATTGTATTTACTCCCTTATTTCTTGCCTCCTCTCTCATTGGATCTTACAGTTGCTAAGCTGGCACGTCAGACTAAATAATTAACGAAAACTGAATTTAAATGACTTATAAGTATTATTACTAGTTAGTGTAAGAATGATACTATTCATACGAAACAAAGAAACCAGTTGAGAATATGGCAAGGTATAAGTGAAATATTACCAATCATGAGAATTTTAGGAATACGTTCAGGGTTGCAGAGAAGTTGACTTCTGAGAAAACGCATCTTCTATTTTATGTTTACTTGAGGAAAGTTGGGACTTTTATGACGACCTTAATAACAACTGACGAAAATTTGTAAGTTGTAGGCTCCGTTACAGGAGGAAGTTTGCATATTTGTTCTGATGACACTACTTCTTGTATGACGAAACAAAATTCACACCAACTCGCTGAGATAGATGCCTCCACTTTGCTGCTGTCATTTTTGTATTGAGTTGCTTCTCCATCACTGGCCCGATAAAAGCAGTTCACTTCGAAGTACGGAATCATTTCGTTTCGGTGTTTGTCCAAAACTGAAACACCTGCCCAGGCAATTTGTCTCGGTCTCCCAGCGAGGCTTAGACTTACTACAAATATAATGCAATTCTACAAAAACCGGTGAAAAGCATTTCGTTCCCATATGCACAATGGACGTCACTAAGAGTTTGCTAGATAGAATACATAAAATAT